>WHVC01000193.1:0-46446 GCA_015178925.1 Russula emetica | reverse complement strand
CCTGATATTTTTTGTTGTGTATGTAGTTACATGTGCGAGTTTCACATTCGCAACTATTACTACTCCGAATCATGAGAATGTCTGGCGTACGTCGAGTCTTCTTCCTAATACTGTACTAGACCGGGCCTAACCTTCATTTATTGTAAACCACGCAAGATGGTGGACGCACCGTTTAGGGGCCTTGGCTAGCACGTACTGTATCTGTGTTGCAAGGTTGATAGCGATAACTTGAGGATGATATCGCAGGACCTGTTCAGTTGGCCTTCCTTCGGGTCACTATGGACGCAAAACGGTGATTGGTTCGTATCCGTCTCGGCATTGGCCGGGTGCAGTTTATATCACCTCATGCCATCCGTTGATCCGATCTGTTCCTCTTGTCCCTTTCTTTCCGTGGCGCGGATGCCTAAATCCTCAGCTTCGACGTCAATCGGCCTCGTCACGCCTGCACGCTCTCGCGCTGATGGCCGGAGTTTTGTGCGTGCACACTGAACAGCGATGAGAAGATGTAAGAATATTGTCTTTTCGTAGCTGGAAAGATAGATCTCGTGTCCAGCTCAACGGGCTCTGCCGTCTCAGAAGACGCTACTTTGAACTTCATCGACGAATTTTTCCCGCTGCCAGTGTCGAGTCGGGACTCCCAACCACAACATTTGTAGCCTGGCGATACCGGAGGACGAGCGAGACTGGATACCTGCCCAAGGACGTGACCTCGTCTCCAGTAGATATATTCTTGTTGATTCTTGTTGAGAGACCCACTCCGCGATCGTCCACCTGCCGTGTCCGATGCTGACAAGAGCGATGTTGATCCCGACGGAGAGAACTCAATACCCACCTTTACGATCCCTCCACGCGCATCCTCGATTGACTTTCACGCTCATCATCACTGGCACTCATCCAAACCGTGCTCCACACACCTCGTAACTCAGCCTCGCGCCGCCCAACGACAGAGTGAACTTGACACATACGGGCTTCATCCTCCCTCCATACGCCGCTACTTTTTATCTCCGATGCTACGAGACATATCCGCGTTCTTCTCCCCGCTTTCTAACTCGCGCTCGCTTTTGTCTCCCGTCGCTTTACAATCACGAACTGTATAGCTCGCTCTCGTCGACTATGTCAATCTCAACTCCTCAATTACGACCACGATCATGCCCGCGCGATACACGACTGATTGTGCACACTGGCACAAAAAAGCCACGCGCTTGCCACTGCGTACGCAGCGCCGGCCCAGGCCTCTCTTTACCACGACCAAAACGAGCGCCGGCATGTCACAGGTATTTATGTATGTCGCCCGCCGGGTCGTGATGCGGTGGGATGGGAAGAGGCTCAGGCGGACGGGCCCAATCTTGTCTGAAACCGGCAGCACTGTTCATCTTGGTGACGCTATGGACTGGAGGAAGAAGAAGTTTTAGCCTGAGTGCTGTCACGATTCCTCATGAGACCAGGCGAAAGACGGGATGTTTATCATTACTCACGGCACCTATGTTTATCCTTGCTTCACTTTTAGTATGATTATAGAAGACTTATCCATAGACTAGTAATTGTCTCAGTGACAGTCAATGTACAAGAGAGACACGGATTGATTAGTGCTGGTACGGCCCGGGCCAGATCTGCAACTGAACCTCCCTTTGAACACACTAATCGCCATTCTACCTTCTCACTCGTACAAACATTCTTTGTCGTCATCCACTCCATCAGTGTCCAGAAACTACTACAGTGATCGTCGGGTTTTCAGCTTCAGGGTGCTCTTACGGAGGGAGAGCCTGCGACCATGCATTCGCACGGCTCTCGGCCGGCGGATATGCCTATTTGAGTAAAATGCCGTCACTCTCAGTCGCCATCGGCCGGGATCAACTCATATCCGCCGTCTTTGTTCACTTTCACCCCGTCCCCATCCACCCTCCCTGTGCTGTACTGACCAGCCTTACTCACCGAATCTATCACCCTCTTATTTTGGCGACTGCCACTGGACGTCATGAGCTCTGCCACAGATCTCGAGTCTGGACAAGGCGCCCAGGCTACGCCACGTGCTGGTGCGTTTTGCTCTCTTTCTCATCACTATCCTCTTGGCGAGAAATGTTAATGGATCACGAGGAAGGGGTGGGAGGAAGCGATTCAGCACTGCCAGTCCGCGAGGCACAACAGCCGGTTGTCTCAGAAGCTGAGGCCCTGGATGAGAACTATTCTTCCGCTTGCTGTTGTATCTCCCGAGCGGAGTATTCCGTCCTTTACTTCGATGCGCGGCGGAAGCGACATCGACAACTCCCAGCGCAATGTCAGTGATCAGTCAACACAAACAGGACAAGGATGGAGTCGGGCAGAGGCACAGATTTCGTGCGTATTTCCTCACGATTGCAGAGACATCATTGGCCTGACGGATACAAAGTCAATCACGGCTAATCATCTGACTCTTTTGACCTTGTCCTCGCAACACCACCTCAGACCCCGCATCTGAACGAAACCCTGAAGAACCACGCATGATAGGGGATTTCGATGGCAGTTCTAATGCGCTCTGGACCCCTCTTCAGAGATGAAGCCAAGAGCGACGACGACGCCCGGATGGGTACTCTAAAAGATGACATGGAGAGCTCCCTTATATTTGTGCGTTCATATCCTATCTGTAAGTTACCTACGATGAACTCGGTCGTACTGATGCGCGGTCTCACAGGCCGGTTTATTTTCCGCTGCCCTCACTGCATTCGTAGTCGATAGCAAACAAAACTTGACGCCAAGCCCTGCAGATGAAACGGTGTATTACCTTCGACAGCAATCGACTATCCTCTCTCAGATTTCTGTGCAACTATCCTCCATCGCCCCACAGGTTTCCATCCCTTCCACTCCCCCAGCTCCTTTCCCTGTGTTCAATCCATCGGCATCTGAAGTCCGTGTAAATGTTTTCTGGTTCATGTCCCTTGTCTTCAGTCTTCTTGCTGCGCTCCTTGCGATCCTTGTTCAGCAATGGGTTCGCGATTATATGCATGTCTTCCAACGGTACGGCGATCCTTTGAAGAGTTCTCGACTTCGGCAGTACTTGTATGAAGGATGCGACGGATGGTACATGCCGATGGTCGCCCGAGGCTGTCCCTGGATTTCTCCATCTCCCTGTTCCTATTCTTTGCAGGGCTTGGCGCTCGCTACTAAATATCAACACAAAAGTAGCTCTGAGTACCATTATTCCCATCGGCGTCAGCGGCCTCCTGTACATCTTCACGACATTTGCGCCCATCATATATCCGCAATCGCCTTACCAGAATTCATTTTCCGGCATTTTCTGGTATTTGTTTCAGAAGGCACGAGGCCGGAGATTCAGGGATCGTGGATCCAATGGAGAAATGAAATCTGTGAGCACGAACATGGCACAGGGACAGATGCAGCTAGCAATGGAAGAGACGGAGGCACGCAAGGACCGAGACGAACGGGCGATTCGATGGTTGATCGACAACCTGACGGAGGATGCGGAAATGGAAAAGTTTTTATCAGCTATACCTGGCTCGTTTAACACGGATTGGGGCGCGGAAGTCCGGAAGAGGGTGGGCAAACACCACGAGAGTGAGGATCAGAGCCGGGATGAACATGTTGCGGGACCTCACAGGGATACAACAGCTCACCAACCTTCGTCCTCTTGGGTCATCCGCAGCGTCCTTTGGCCAATCATTCACCTGGTTAGGAAACCCGCTCCCCGCCATCCCCCTACCCATGCAACGACACGCTCACCTGTACCACATCCACCAAATGTTCACCCGCATTCTACCACTGCGCATATCCAAGGAGAGAATGTTGTGTATGAGCTCAGCACACGCGTCACCCGCTCTGTAGAGATGTGCGAGAACCGTAAACTTTTTTCAAACGATGATGGTCTGTGGCGGAAGCGTACGCGTGCCTGTATCGAGGCTACTGCATCACTTGTATGCTGTGCCAATGCAAAACTTGCTTGGTTTGGAGGCATTTCGAATCTGCTTGGAGATATTGGTAGTTGTGAAAAGATACGGGAACTGTCGCTGGCAGGAACGAACGAGTTGTTTGTGATGCGCTGGACCTGCCTTTCACTCGTGGCCTTTCGAACGACTTTGGCAGAGTCAGACAACCGGGTTGTGCAGATTTATTCGAGAGAGACGATGAAATGGATTGCAAAGGCAGATGACACAGGCAACAACGATGCCCTAGCAGGTGCTCAGAAGATTGATGAGACTCTCCAGAAAGCAACGAGATGTCTATTTCGGTTATACGACGCTCTGCGCAAGACAGAAGACCTGACAGAAGAAGTAATAGAAATCCTCCGTGGCGACGAATTCGAATCTCAGATCTCAGAACTGGAGCAAATCAATATCGAAGCTCGCCGCTTTGCACCGGTAGATATTTGGATATCTGCATTGCAAAGTGCCTTAAAAGTCTTTTCTCGTCAAATCATAACCCAATTTCCTGGCGTTCTCAACGAGTTGAACCTCTCTTATCGAACGCCTATGCCCTTCAGCCGCCATGTCGAACTGTCCCGCGATCTTCGTAAACTGCAATTTATACCCCCAGCACAGACTCTCAAGAGCATGTGCTCCCCTGCCCTGACACTCCGCAATATTCTTGAAGGACAAGGGGATGCCGATGCGTACAAAGAACTGTTGAAGAATTTAAAAGAATTTTCCTTTCTGTCCGGCGATTGGCAGAGAGGTGAGATGCAGGGACAGTTGTGCCGTCTGCAGGAGTTGTATAATGGAGGCGGGCTCGGCTTCACAGTCGAGCTTTTCTTCCTTGCCCTCTCGCGGCTGTTATCCACATCTCCATCAAAGGAATCCCACTCTGCACTATACACGGGCACGTTTCGGGCCATTACATCTGACTGGAGCAAGCACAAACACTCGCTTGGAACACAAAAACTTCTTCTCAATATCGCTATCTCACGTCGCTTGGAGTTTGAGGCATATTACCCTGCTTATATCGTCGACGAGTTTTTATTATTACTAGGCAATATTCTCGAAGGACAGACAGGCCCACATATCGATGAAGCAAGGCAACAGTTTATATCCTTGGTATCGTACGACTCTAGAGGGTTTAGGGAAGGGGTGTTGAGGTTCCTCACTGGGGGGCAGGCACGGTCACCGGCATCGTAACATTTCCATTTGGTATTCAGCATTCTGTGCAGCCTAGACATCCGATGACATCTTATGGCTACATGTAGAACACACCTTATTGTTCTCTGTAAGACTGTGAGCTGACGAAGTTCAGTCCGTCGGCGTAGCTGAAGCCTGACGCCTGACGCCTGAGGGATTCTCGTCAAGATGCACAGAATGAAGCTGCCAACCTTTTTTCAAGTTCTTGCCAGTCCAGAAAACAAACGACAAACACGACAGGAATCAAAATCTTCCTTTTTCTTGGGGACTACTGAATATGATATATACTGTACACCGCTACAGTTTCTTACTCACGAAGCAAAAAAAAAAAAAGTTTGAGAGAAATTTGGCAGCGCTGCGGCCTCGAGGCTCATCCTCCTGTAGCTCGAGGTTCGGAATTTTTGTATGCCCATCGCGTAGCCTGGTGCTTAACCGATCATTATCCTGCTGCAAAATAGAGGGGGCACAAGGGAGCAGCAGCAGTCTTACTACGGAGAGATGAATGTGTGTGGATGTCGAGGGAGGGATTTTGCACATCGGCTGGCGATAGGGGCATTGGATGTACGTGCGAAAACAGTTTTAGCGAGACAATTCTGCCTGTGAAGGATTCGCCTGGTGTGAGCTGAAGGAGGCTCGATTGAGGACGGCGCTGCGCAAAGATGTCGGGTTTGGAGTCGGAATTTTTGATGCGCGATGCACACGTCACGTCTCGTCAGAGTCATACGTGCGGGATTTGTGCGGAGGCCCGGAGGGCTGGGGGATGGACGGGAGCTTAGTTTGCGCCGGACGATAGACGAGATTGGATATACGGCGTTCGTCATGGGTTTAATGCTCTTGCGATCTCCCATTTCCCGGTGTTGACTAGTTGACTGCCCGTGGTCGCAGGACAAGGTACATCCGCGGCCCGCGTTTTTTCCCGGGCCGACTTGGGTTTGTCGAACGCGTAGATTGATGCTCACTGACCAGAAAGGTACCACAGGCGCTGCTAACAAGCATTGGGGTCTGGCTAAGGGAGTGCTGCGAGGAAGAGAACGCTGTCAAAAGAGAGTGGGCTCATAATGGACGAACGTCGAACGTTGATCGGTTGCCAGTGACACACCATCCGAGCGTTACACCCTTCCTATTTCCTCGCACCAGGGAGAGCTTGAGCTCTTACCAAACCGCTCATAGTCATAGCCGACACCCTCCGAGAGAGACCTGCCCGTTTGTGTCTGCCACGGTTCTAGGGCGAGGCACAAGAGGGATAAGCTGAGAGCAGGGGGACGTGAAGAAAAGAGGAGGGAAGACGGTGAGGGCGTCGTGAACAGTAGTTCAACGGCACCGATCCTCTGAGTTGGGAGGAGAAAAGGGGCAAGACGAGAGAGGCCGATGAGGCGTTTGCAACGGCAAGGTCAAGCACAAGGAAGCGAGGAGACAATGACGAAGGGTGATGACGAGAGGGATATTCACACACGAAGAGTTACGAGTAAAGACAGACCGAGTACGCCGATCATGACGCGCGCCACGCTTCCTAACCTCCGCTGGTTTACGTTCCAAGGTGCCAGCGCTTTTTTCCTTGGGTTACCGTCCCTCTCATAGACAGGCTCCAAGTGTTTTTCTTCATCAGCTGACCTATTCCATTCCAACTTTGTGAGCACTACAGGGAACCTCCGGCTCAACACTATCAAGCTCTTGTCCCGCAATACTTATTAACAGGTGACGGCGTACCTCTATTATGGGGCCAGGGTGTTTACTTTGTCCATGATGCTCGGCGGCAGACACCTGACTGGCAGGTACTAGTAGCATGCATAGCATAAGTTTTACGCATGCTCAGGGCGGTATTCTCTGTAGTAGAGCATCTTACGCTCCAACATCCCCGGCACTCTCCATCCTCTGAGTAGAACAATGATCTATTCTGTTCAAAGGATATAGAGCACTGGCCCGAAAGCATGATCGGATGGACAACCGTGGGTTCTACCCCCGGGCCGGTTTGCGACTGAGGGGTCCGACGGCGGTTGCCGGCGGTAGACACGTGATGGAGCAGCCAAGCAAGAGCAAATCGAAATCGAAAACTTATCGATGGCGGCCAAAGGCAACTCGACTCTTATCCGACCACGGTGGTTTCGAAAAATGCGTACAGGACATTTACAGTTGGTAAATATCCTCTATGCCTTTTCTGTAAACCACTGATGGTGGTCCTTGGGTCTTGGTACGTACTACGTCTCTCCATCACGTTTTTCTTTGGTCGTACCCCACCTGCGAGGAAAGTGTGATCTCTTTTTCAAACGAACTTGGATTTTATCCCTCCATGAGCTAGTTGGCTTACCGTTATTCTGTAGGTGGAAACAAAAAAATATATCGTAGGTGGGCTGTTAGCTGTGGAGGCTCAAGAAACTGACGTATTATAGGAGGAAGCTCGGGTAGGAAGATGTTCAAGCTGCCCCCATACGGCATCGATGACAAGTAATCCAGTCAGGTCTTGCACAAGGCGTGAGGAGTATCGATCGACAACCAGGGCACAGGGTCGATGACGGAGTACAGATCGCGGGAAACTAAGGTCCATCAATGGTGCGCAATGTGATATTCACTTGGTCATTTACACGGTTTTGAGTATTTAAATCAACAGTCAATTTATTCTCTCTGGAAGCCCGTCGGATCAAGGACACCGTGATGGAAGGGTCTACGCAGAATCATGATGGCGCTTCGCGGATAGGGTTGGAGAACATCATCCAGTTCGTGAATCCACAATAGTGACCCTGGCTTCCCTTTTGTGGATTCACGGACGGCATGAACTCCCCCATCTTCTGCACCAGCGCGGTTCCTAATGGACGTCCGGATCCCCGAGTCAGAAGTTTAGGTGTGCGGGTTTAATGATGTGTGAAGGAAGAATCTCGAACGTGACTCAGACATGTGGGACAATCATACAATCGTGTATTACAGTCTGGTTGGGGCATGATTATGTTCGCACCCTGGTATCTGAACGCTACATGAACATCGACGATAGACGATAGAACGGCATAGATCAGTGTCTCTCGCCGAAATGGCGCTGGGACTCGCAAGCACATACAAGCACATGGAAAAGGTGTTAGGTTACGACGCCAATATAAAGAGGGTATATTGGAGATATACCAGTAAATACACAGGGAGCGGACGTCTAGTGGAATGGCTAGCAGGTGATCCATGATCCTCGAATTGATTCATAGGGTCATGGGCTCTCTTCACCCACAAAGTGGACAGATACAACATGGCCAGAGCGCTGTCGGGCAGCCACGAAAGACTCGATCGGGGGAGACATGGTGGGACCCCTCAGATGGAGACTCTGCAATGACGGCAGCACTTCCCGACATCCTTTCCCTGCGGCAGACTTCTCCAGAGCGGAGGCTATGCTCGGTACTGGCGTGCCGATCAACTCGAGCCACCGCACCCTACGGAACGGGGCGAGTAATTCTAGCCACTGTTGCGCAGCGCCCGAGTCCGAGTCCGAATCCGAATCCGAGTCCACCGCTTCTTCGTCCCACACGTCCGACAGCATGTGATCCGTCTCTATGTCGAGACGTTCCACCATGGATACGAGCAGGGAAAGTTGCTTGCATATGCGGCTCAATAGGATCACCTGTCGAGCCAACTCGGGACACGATATTTCTAGTCCAAACGTGGGCCCGGAAGACGGAGGCCCGAAATAGTGCGTGATGGAGAAACCGTGATCCCAGAACCAAATGGACGTTCGATAAGGCGACGACTTCAACTTCTCTGTGCGACCGATAAATTGGGCCAAATGCGGCAGTTCGAACGTACGTTGCTCGAACAATGTGATTCCGAATCGCTCTATGTTAGGGGCGTCGATCCTGGCAATGACGTTTTCGAGGTACGCATTGTCACCCCTGAATTGAAATTCGGTGAGGGCAGGGAGAAGAACATGTGTTGGCGAGTTTGGGCGGGGGCGTGTGCTTTCCCGGCCCAGATCGGAGGTGGGATGAAGGAAATGAATCTCAAGGAACTTGAGGTCGCATTTCGCGTCCAGGCCAGCGACTAAGGCCTCTGGTGAGAAGTATCCCGTATTTGGAATCTCATAAAGCCGAAGAGAGGCGAGATCAGTGGCGGACAAAAGGAGCGGGGGTAATGCAGGGAAGGGGGTACCATCCAAGTCGATATGGCGTAACCGAGGGGTGAAACGGCCTAAAAACCCGCTGGGAAGGACTAGGGACTCCATCAAATCCCGTGACCCAAGTTGAAGGTATTCCAGTGCCGGGAATTGATCCTGCATCAACGGGGTCAGCTTTTCCAATAGTGGGCGTGTCAAAGTGAGATTGATTTCGCATATGCGGTCAGGGAATTCGAGGGCGGAAATAACGTTGACTTCATCAGTGGGGGATAGGGGATGGTGAAGTACTAATCGGGGGTACCATATAGAGATGGGCAATGGCGGCCAGCACTCTAGATCCTTCCTGACTGGCTTTCTGTGTGTGTAGACAAGGCGTAGGTTTAGACGGCGTGGTGATGCGAATATGACAGAACGCCATCTTTGGCAGACGTGTGCAAGCCTGTGCCATTCCCATGGCCCGAACAACGCGTATTCCTGTGCAGCGAGCCGGTGATGGTCGAATACTTCTAGAAGGACGTCGTCTGGGAGAATTTCAATTGTCATATGTCGTCTAAGGTTGTCTGTTCCGAACAAGAGATATCAACACGTGTCAATGCTATGCGACCTATGTACTCACCGTGTGAAGAGCCGGAAACAATGGGTGGGTCGTCATGGTGAAGAGAAAGGCTGCGTCTTTTCTTCCTCCGTACAGGAGACTCATGCCACATCCTCTGGGCTTTGGAAAATATGTGGCAAATAGTCGCATTGACTGTTGCGATAATGGTGCGCGGGGAGAACGCCCGAGCGGCGACAAAACTCGGATAGCAATTTCTCAGCGAAAATCTATGTTGGGGGGCACCCCCGTAGGTCAGCCAGACTTCTGCAATCGAACAAGTTGAGACATACTGATGGGAGCTCATCGACGGCTGGTGGGAGCTCATCAACGGGAGGGTTGAAAGCGGAGTCGATATGCGTATCCTTATATTAGGCGTTCGCAAGGCATGACAGGCGCCGCACCGCACATCACATGCACCGCAACACCGCATCTCTGTGCACAATGTCCCATTGTTCCACGAGTGCGAAGGTCTGTTCACTGTGGGGGCTAGTTTGTCTGGAGAGCTGTATATATTGGTTGAGGTGTCGTTGGAGAGAGGGGAGGCCGTATGTCGCACTCTAAAATTACAAACCCCGCACTGCCCGCAGTCATTTCTGCTGACAAATACGAGTACAACTATACTCGCCCTGACACATAAAACTCGTTCACAACTCTGAACATACTGATAAGGTAGAGGTCCGATGCTCTCTTTTGGAGCCTTGGTGTTGGTATCTTATCGAGAGCGAAATTCGTCGGTTCACGTGACAACACTCAGATATCGGGCCTTTTCCAATGGAATCCAATTCAGTGGCAAAAATCTGACCAATCAGATCTCGCAAAAAAATAGGCGACTGAATTGGATTTCATTGGAAAATGGCCCGAAGTGGTACTGCAGTGCGGCTGCATTAGGTAGTATCCTAAAGCTCATTTCCCCTGAAATACAATGATGCAGTACGACAGTTGTCAATCAGTCTGGACTCGAGGCCAACTATCGGCGTCTTTAACTCTGCCACGTTTCTACTACAAACACCCAAGTCGGCTCTGACCTCCCCTGTTTTGGGCCTTTCGAGCCCATTCCCGTTGGTCTAGAGTAGACTCTGGGTCTCAGAATATTGCCACCTTTCCGAACCTTGGTCTAAAGTGGACCCCTTTATGCCCACCATGGACCCACAGAGGCATCAGGTCCGGTCTGCCTGCGGACAAACACCCCCCGTAGTTACGGAAGACTGCCCGTGGATAGTGGGCGTAGCAGAAAATCCTCATGACCCAACTTCATATATCCTCTTCGTGCAAAGTACGTACCTAATTACAATGAAGAGATCTCTACATTTTTCAAAACATCTATGGTGTTCTATTCGTGATTTGTTTATCGCAATTCATTTCTTTTGTCCGGGTTTCGGTGGATAGCTGAGCTAACCACCTCTCCTCCCCCTTTTACTAGCGCATACACGCAACCTTACGCTTAGACGCGCTGCACGCGAGATTATCGAGCTTCATCGCCAACTACTTGACGCCTATCCGGCCATCCCACACCCAGCATTCCCGATCAACTCCTCTGCATTGGTGCAGCCTGCGAAGCAAATTTCCGCCACGCAGCCCACGAGTCCGTGCCTCATACCTCCTGCGGGCGGGTCGGAAGGAACCCACAGCAACGATCCGCGCACCGTCGCAACAAACCATGAGCCCCATATCAAAGTCACTATCGAAGAATCAGTCTCAGTGAATTTGACGAACATGGCCTTGGCGTGGTACCTGACTGCCCTCTCGAATGATCCTATCTTCCGTCAAGTTCCTCAGTGGAAGAAGTTCGTGCGCGTTCGCGCAGAGGATCTCGAGAGTGCATCCGTCAAGTGAGCCATTACTCTTGTGGAGTCTTGATGTCTCCGTACCAATACGTTCCTCGAGCGCCATTACTGCTGCTACGGAGAAATCGAATTTCCAGGATAGTGCGATTGAGCGTGGACCGCGAGCAACAACCTTCTCGGCCGAAGACGATCCGTCTGTTATTATCCCATACGAACGCCACATGCCTAGGAAGCGCCCTAACTCTGTCACGCACATTACGAATGTCCTGTCCAAGGTGCAAGTGTCAGAGTCTGAGATGGTGTGTGTACTTGGTATAGGATCAAGGGGCAAGGTGCTCCTTGCACAAGACAGTAGCAGCTCGGAACTCTATGCCCTCAAGGTCATCGCCAAGCGACGTGTGCTTGCATCCCGGGAGGTGCAGCGCACTCTCACAGAGCAGGCCGTGTTGCGACGCATGGCGATAGAGGGGATCAACCCGTTTGTGGTTAAACTCCGGAGGAGTTTCTATGATGAGGACCGCCTATATTTGGCCATGGTACGTCTAACGTATATGGTATATGCGCCTTCTCCTAAACTTTGGCGCTGATATGTCTCGTGCAAGGACTTCTACCCGGGTGGAGACCTTCGAACGCAGCTAGACCGCTGGGGCAGCTTTAGCCATGACCGCTCCCGCTTCTACGTCACAGAAGTCGTTGAGGGCATTGAGGCCCTGCATGCAGCGGGTGTCATCCATCGTAACCTCAAACCTGAACACATACTTATTAATAAGGACGGCCACATAGTCCTTTGTGGCTTCGGGAAGTCCAAGGAGTTCCAGCGTGGAATAGCTCAATCGGTTCCATCGAGGAACCCATCAGCAGGAGGTGCGCCAAACTGGATGAATAGCAGTGAAGAGCTCGTCTCATTATTGCAATCAGATCGTGCAGATACGACGAGCTCGCTTTGTGGTACCGCAACGTATTTCGCACCAGAGGTTATTATGGGCTTGCCATATAGCTACGAGATTGATTGGTGGAGCCTCGGCACAATTCTATACGAGATGCTGACGGGGATTGTGAGTTCTTCCATTACCGTTCTTCCGCACAAGAACTCATCGACGTCTTGGTCATTCCTGCGGCAGAGGCCTTTCGAGGCAGACAATATGTCTGATATGTACGAAAGAATCCTCAAAGATGAATTGCAATTCCCAGAAGACCAGCTCATAGACCGGTATACAAAGGATTTTATTCAAGGGGTAAGCTGTTGTCTTGTCTTGACGTTGCATCGTTAACCAATCAATCTATAGCTCCTACAACGCGACCCGGCTTTGCGCCTCTCCGAGCCACGAATAAAACGCCACCCTTATTTCTTGATGATGTATGCGCGTCTTAGTTACTTGATGGAAGTCCGACTTTCACTGACGTGCGGTGCTTGTGCGTGCAGAGATTGGTCTGACGTGCATTATCGGGGGTGTAAACGTTCGTGCCACAATCCGCGATTGATATGACATTTTGATTTTTTGGCACAGCCCCATATATCCCTCCAACCGAATCCTCAAACCTGGGAGACATGCAGAATTTTGAGGAGGCCTTTCTCAACATGAAGCCTGTGATCGATGATGAAATTTACGTGGACATGGAGCAGAATCAGGAGCAGGGCCAGACAGATTTAGAGCGCATACGTAGCGGGGACCCATTGGTGCCGACACACTCTCAACCTCGCATCTCCCCAGATTACTCACCCGATAACGATGTGGACGTCTTTGAGGGATACTCGTTTAATGATCGACATTCCATTGTCACCGTTGAAGAGGAAGGAGTACCCGGGAAGGATGAGCCTGAGGGAGCGGGGCAGGATGGAGAGTTCGACGCGGAGAAGGTCCTTGGGAGCAACGACCTCACCCAGTGGACAATTCCCATAAGCGAGGCTCTACAGTCGCCCATACCTCCCACCCTGCGGAGACTGCCTGAACCCCCACCAACTCACACCAACGTCGACATGGTACCCTTACCCAATGTTGCTCTACTTGCAATTCCAGATATCCCAACCCGGGTACCAGCATCGCCACCCACACTCCCAACTGATAGGGTTGCGATTGCCGCGCCAGAGGCTTTCGCACGCCACCACCACCGTGACCAACACCAGTCCTTCAAGCCCGAGCTGCTCCACCAACGGGCAAATGTCATACGCACCCGTCAGAAGAAGACAGTTGTTCCGGTTTCGGACCACAATGAGGAAGATGTAGAGAATAACTGCGAAGATGGGTTTGATAACTGTTCGTGGAACTCCGTCAACGTTGATCATGATACTGGAAACCACAATGGTCCAGGTTCGACAAAAACGGTCAGTTATCACCTGTTGTCGATGTAAGCTCCGGACACCAGACTAACGAAACGACAATCAGCTGTCAAAATATTCATCTTCGACGATGACACGGAGCTTAGCCAGTTTGAATACTGTTGCTAGTAAGAATACCAACATCCTTAATAAGGATGTCAACTTGTAATGTTTCCAAGAATACAATGGCGACAAGGAGGAAACTTGACGGATATCAATTACATAATTTGCAGCCAGTCATGTGACGCTTTTTCTGAGTGAATCGCGTTCCTTTTATTGGTGCTGTACAGTATTACGAAACACTCGCACGCACTATCCCACGGCGCAGGGCTGGGCTATTCTGACCCTCTCAGCCCCATATCCGAAAGACACTACTTGATCTCAATTCTTGAATCTCTCCCTCTCATCAGCCACTAGTGGATTCGACACCACACAGTCCCCTTTGCGACCAGACCTCATGTCAAAACCTACGAAGATATCTCAAAGCAAGACCAAACTGACGAGTTCGGCATCTCATGGAGCGAGTAGTGCCATGGTCAATGGTATGTTATTGCGAATGTTACTGTCTTATACCACCTTCGCACTGACAAGTATGTTACTATCAGTACGTTACTATCGGATGAGCATCTCAACAGCGCTGCGGCCCGGGCAGCTGTATCAAGCCAACCCTCGCGAGTGAAATTCACCTCCCAAAATCTAGCTGAGGGTCCAAAACCAGAAACGGCTATGCATTGATCAGCTGCGCATTGATCTCCAAAGTTTCACTTCAGAGATCGATGCACAACTGATCTATTCTTAGCTGCTTTTGGTTTTGGATCCTCTGCTGAATTATGGCCACTAGTGGCATCTATGAGAGGAAGAGATTTGAGGTCAAGTAACGTCTCTCGACTATGGGGCTGAGAGGGTCAGAATAGCCCCAGCCTGGCTGCCACGCTGATTGCTTCAGGCATACTGAATGCAAGGGTTTCGTAATACAGCACCGATATCAAGCACTGATCGATTGTTGCATGTTGTCCCGTAGAAGGGGGGGACGATTCATCCGAAAAAGCGCCACATGATTGACTGCGCTTGACCTCAAATCTCTTCCTCTCATGGATACCACTAGTGGCCGTGACACCACACAGTCCAGTCCCCTTTGTGGCCAGATCTCATGTCAAAAACTACGAAGATATCCCAAATCAAGACCAAAACTGACGGGTTCGGCATCTCATCAAGCAACTAGCGCCATCATGGTCAATGGTATGTTATTGCGAATGCTACTGTCTTATGCCATCTTCGCAAGTATGATGTTACTTTCAGATAAGCGTCTCAAAAGCGCTGTAGGCTCTGGCCCTGCGGCAGCCGTCTCAAGTCAACCGTCGTGACTTGCGAGTGAAAGAACGCCCTCCCGTGGACAATCAGACAACCTGTTTCCCGGCCCCAGCGCCAGCGGCCCAAAGGGGTCGTGAAGCCAGAGCACCGTGCAGAGATACAAGTGATTTTGACATTGAGCTTTACGGGCGACCTCGAGCTGGCCAGGGTGAGCCCTCACGTTTACATAGTTCTTCCGCCTGTGATCCTCACCATAAGCCGTCCATTGGCAGCCTCCCGCTGATATAGACAAACACACAAAGCGCTGCTGCGCACCCCACTTCATCCTCCGAAGTCATTTCAAATGACCAGGACACCCATGTCTTTCTTTTTCCCAACCATTCCCCTGCTATGTAATGCCCAATGGACCTACTGTAGAGAAAAGCCCACAAGGGCTTGGTATGAACTTTTGTTGGCTCCGCTAACTTGTCGAGAACGATCGTTTTGATATCTGGTCATCATCATCTAGTCATGATCAGCCTGATATCATGTAGCCCTACATCAGACAAAGGACGGTAACTTGCCGTTTTTCGTGAGCCTGGGGTGTTATAGCTTCCATCCGAGTCGTCAACGCTGAAGAATTCCTCTTCATCATTGTCATCCCCCACTGCAGTTTGCTCTCTCCTATCCAGACCGGTGGCCAAAGGAAGGCAACTCGAATCTGACCACCACAGTGGTTTCGAAAAATGCGTACAGGACGTGTCACCGCCGGTACGGACGAGACGATTAGAGCTCAGTAGTACTTGTGGTAGACGTCTCTTCCTTGGGCTTCGGCGTATCGAAGCACGTGCAGCGCTCTCCCTTGTGTACTAAGTCGGGGAATACCTCCTGGCAGAAGGCGTACTTTGGTAGAGTGACCTTGTCCTTGTTGGGACGTTGGGTCATAAGCTAAGTCCTTTATAGCGACTTAGGAGACTGAGGAGTAGCGAGTTCCCGCCTTATCAATCCGTCGATAAGACCCCGCTTTGAATAGAAGGAAGAGACTTCTGTTATTGTAGACAGGAGACTCAACTTGCCGCTACCTGGCCAAGTTGGTCGTCCTTAAATACACAGCAGAGGGCTACAAACGCGTACAAAGTATTAGAAACCAAACACGAGGAGCACAGCAATCTGAAACAACACGATGCTGGCCTGCTGTCCATCCACATCAAAACGAGGCACTACACGCATCAATGACAAGTGATCCGATCAATCCATACAGTACTAGCCCGGTTCAGGAACTTACCCCGGTCCACGAGGCGTACAAGCTAGCCTCGTCCCAGGAGCCGGTTACATCACACCGCTGCTTAGACTAGATGTCCGCATCTAGTCCATACCCCCTCTAAACTGGGCCGTCCTCCTCCCCCGGTACCCTCGGGTGCGTTGCTCGGGGCGTCCCGCCATCCGGAGATTGCTTGTCTTGCTGCCCAGCCTGGCCAGCTCAAGGCGCGCCCTTGACGCCTCCTGGGCCTCCCGCATACCTCGCTGCTCGGCCTGGAGATGGTCGATGCGGAGTTTGATGTCCAGGAGCGAGATCTCGAGCTCCCTGAAGCGCTAGGGAGTGACACGGGTATATCGCGGGTTTTATGTATTTTTGATGTAGCCCTTCATCGTGTGATCAAAACGAGCCCTTGAGTATGCAAAACGAACAAGAATTGAGTGAGCTATATCTCCATCAATTTTCAACCAATTTGGATGATTGGGGGCTCGTTTGGAAGCTAATCTTCACCTAAAAACCCTCGGGTATATACCCACGGGTCTGCGGACGAAGATTAGCTTCCAAATGAGCCCCCAATCATCCAAATTGGTTGAAAATTGATGGAGATATAGCTCACTCAATTCTTGTCCGTTTTGCATGCTCAAGGGCTCGTTTTGATCACACGATAAAGGGCTACATCAAAAATACATAAAACCCGCGATATACCCGTGTCACTCCCTGTGAAGCGCGCGACCTCGGCCTGGAGGGGCCAGTCCCCGTTGTCCCGTACTTCCTGGACGAGCATGCTATAGACGCTAGAACTGCCCTTGAGTAGGGCGAGCAGCCAGGGTTGTAGGGGGAGGATGATGTCTTCGTCCTCGCTGTCGATGTCGCGCTCGGCGTATACCTCGGCGACGTAGGGGGTCTCGCCCGGGGAGTGACTCTTGGGGAGCCCCGCGACCCTACCGTCGGCGAGCTGCTTGACCCACCATGCGGGTTGGTAGTACCCGTCTTGGATGGGGATGACGAAGTTAGGGGCTCGCTCCTTAATGTTGAGCACGTACCCCTCTGGTGCGTCCTCCCTTGGTTGTACGCGGGCCAGCGCCTCTTCGAAACGGAGCTTCTGCAGGGCCATCTGCTCGCTCCAGGTGTCGGACTCGGTGCGATGGTCAGCTTCCCTCTTACGGATGGTGGCCAGAAGCCCCTGGGCAATGTGCATGAGGGAGATGGGGTCGTTCGGCTCCAGCTGGAGGCCGACGGCGGCGGTGGACGGCGAGAGAGGTGGTGCCATTGGGGGTGGCGTCCCTTTGGGCGAGCAGATGGAGGGGTCGTTGGAGATGTCGGACATGGCTTACCCGTGGAAAACGCAGTACTGGTCGTGGCAGAAGCAGCGATGTAGGAGGACGTGGTCCTGGGGGAGCTTGTTGAGGTACAGGTAGAGGAAGTGTCGGAAGGGCTGGCCGGGGGCGAACTCGGAGTAGGCGGGCTTCTTGTCCCTGGTGACAGTGCAGTGGAGACGTTCGATGAGGGGTTGTTTGGGCAGACGGGGGACGATGTGGAACTGTAGGTGTAAGAGTAGGACTTGTTGGAGCGGCCGCGAGTCTTCCTTGTCGTCGCGGATGTACTCAAGGAGGGGTTTGTTGGTTGGTCGAGAGGCCAGGGTGGAGAGGATGGCGGTCTCAGCGTCCCCTGTCGTCCTTTTATCTCTTTGGTTGGGCGCCTTTGTTGGTACTCCTTGATTAGGTCGTCTGCATGGACCTGGTCAGCAGGTTCCCATGTATTGTCGTGATCGGGGTACCCCTTCCACTTGATCAGGTACTGGAGGCGTTTGGTGCGCCCATATTGCCTGTGACCTTCAATACGTTCTACCTCGAATTCTTCTTCTCCGTTGATAAGGTCTGGTGATGGTCGGGAGAAGTTAGGCCCGTGGGCGGCCGTCTCATGATAGGGCGATAAGAGGGATGCATGGAACACATCGTGGATGTTCCATGAAACGGGGAGTTTCAGCTTGTACGCCACCGGTGAGACTTCTTTGATGACCCTGAAGGGTCCATACCGTTTCGGGGCCAGCTTGGTCTTCTGATGTCGGACTTTCAGGTGGGTTGCCTCGAGCCAGACTTCTTCTCCGACTTTGTATTGTGACGGGATTACCGATTTCCCTTTTGCGATTTGGTTGATGGCATCGATGGCCTGGGCTCGCTTTGTGTTCATGACAGAGACTCGATCTTCGGCGGCCTCGTTCCTTGATAGTGGTGTTTCCGCTGGGAGCAACTTTGGTTCGTACCCCAGAAGGATTTGATTGGGCGATAGACCGGTTGTTTCGTTTCTCCGATTGTTGTGTACTGCTGACGCTATTGTCAGCCAATGGGTCCAATCTTCGGGGGCCGACGACGTTACGAGTCGGAGGTATTGTTCTACCCATTGGTTTTTCCTTTCGGAAATCCCATCTGTCTGCGGGTGGAAGGCCGTCGACAGGTTCTGTTGGGTAGTTAGCTTTTTCGCGAGTTCTCGACCGAAATGGGAGGTGAAGCGTGGGTCCCTATCGCTGATGACCTTGGTGGGGAGTCCGAACCACCTATAAACGTTGTCCAGGTATAATTGGGCTATCCCTAGCCCCGTTATCGTTGTGGAACACGGGAGGAAGATGGCTGCTCGCGAGCATCTGTGGTCTACGATGGTGAGGATGGCGTCCTTCCCTTTGTGCATCGGGAGTCCCGTGATGAGGTCCATTGCCACCTGTTGGAAGGGAAGGGTTTGTTCGTCGGTAGAGATGCGGAACAGGGGGATCTTTTTCCTGTGAGTTATGATTTTATTTTGTTGGCAGGTTGCGCATCCTTTAACGTAGTTGGCGATCCACTGGTTCATCCCTGGCCATCGTGGCCCTTGTCTTGCTCGTCTTATCGTTTCGTCTCTCCCTGGGTGCCCCGCAGTGGCGTGGTCGTGGGCGAGGATCATGGCCATCCTCTTCCTCTCTTCGGGGAATGGTGTGGTTTCCAAGTCCGACCGATTTATGAATTTCGATGGTGGAAGTACGGTGACTCCTTGGTTATCGTCCTTTCCCTGGTCTATGCCTGGTGGTCGTGACAGCGCATCGGCTGGAACGTTGTCCTTCCCTGGTACGTGTTGTATTTCGTAGTCGTACTCTTGGAGGTCTGCGTGCCAGCGTGCCGTTCGTCTGTTCAGGTTTCGTGGTGACTTCCAGTATTGGAGGTTAGCGTGGTCGGTTAGGATGGTGAACGGTTCTTTGGTCCAGCCTAAGTATGGTCGCCAGTGTGCGAGGGATTTCATCACGGCTAGCAGCTCCCTCTCGTATATGTCGTAGTTCCGTTCTGCTGGGATGAACGTTGCGGAGTAGTAGGCGACTGGGTGAGTAGTTGGTTTTGAACGTTTGGCCAAAGTTGGTGAGGTTTCTCCTCTTTGCGAGAGTACGGCGCCCACGCCGTATGCAGAGGCGTCTGTTTGGAGATAGAATCGTTTGTTAAAGTCGGGTTGCGTGAGCACCGGGCTGCAGCACATCTTGGATTTAAGTTCCTCGAAAGCTCGGTGCTGGCTCTCTCCCCAGTGCCAGTCGGTGGTTTTCTTTGTGAGGTCTAACAACGGACGGGCGATTTTCGAGTAATTCGGGACGAAGTATCGATAGTAACCGGTGAATCCTAGGAATTGTCGCACTTCGGTCGGGGTGCGGGGAACCGTCCAGTCTGCAACCCCTTTGAGTTTCGTGGGGTCCATGCGTATTTTGTTCTTTCCGACGATTACCCCTAGGTAGTCGATCTCGTCCTTTGCGAAACTACATTTTTCCGGTTTCAAGTATAGGTCGTTCTCCTCGAGTTTGTCGAGGACGAGGTGCGTGTAGTTCGTGTGCCTTTGTTGATGTTGTTTTTCCGTTTCGTTCTCCCTTGGTTTAGTGTGGATGGCGATGTCGTCCATGTACACCGATAGCCATCCCTGTGCCACTTCCCTCCGGAAGATGGTGTTCATCATCATTTGGAAGGTGGCTGGTGAGTTGGTGAGGCCGAAGAACATAACGGTCGGTTCGAACAGCCCTTCGCTAGTGAGGAAGGCCGCCTTCCACTCGTCCCCCTCCTTGATGCGGATGTTATTGTAGCCCCATCTTACGTCAAACTTGGTGAATAAGGTGCACCCGCTAAGGCGGTCGATGGTTTGGGGAATTAAGGGGGAGACGTTTCTGTTCTTTACGGTCCATTTGTTAATCGGGCGGTAATCTTGTACTGGGCGTAGCTTTTTGTCTTTCTTTTTGACGAAAAAGAAGTTGGCCGCGTAGGGGCTCCACGATTCTCGTATAGTTCCCCTTTTGAGGTGTTCGGCTACGAACTTGTGCATCTCTTCCCGTTCCGCTTGGTTGAGGGGGAGGAGCCTTGCAGGGAGCGTTGCAGGGGCGTTGGGAAGTAGTTCGATGGCGTGGTCCCATATGGTGTGCTTGGGTAGTCGTTGCGACTGTTCTTCGCTGAATACCTTTTTGTGTCGTTCGTATTCGGTTGGGATGGCGTGCGGTGGGTTTTCATTTGGTTGGGCCGGGTGTACCGTGACGCGACCTATGTAGTATTGGTCTTGGTTGGGCTTTCTAGGAATGTTTCGGTTCCTTGGCACGAAGATTGCTTTCTTGGCGTTATGGGCCCGTAAGATGATCGGTAGTTGGGTGTGGTCAATCCATCCCCTCTTCCAATCTATTTTGGGTTGGGCCGCCGCAAACCACGAGTATCCTAGGATTGCTTTGTGGTCGCCTAAGTCCGATAGGAAGAACCTTAACTGGGTTCGCGTCGATCCAGTTTGTACTTGTAGGTCGGTGTAGAATTTGACCTCTCCGTCTCGGTTCTCTGTCCCGTCGACATTGAACAGTTTTCGTGGTCTTGCTAGTTGTTTAATTGGTAATTTCAGCCATCTAGCGTAGGTGAGGTTCATGAAGTTCTCCGTTGCCCCGGAGTCGACTAGGGCGATCGTTTCGGCTCTTTTCGCGATAGAATGGATATAGCATCGGACTGTCATTGATTTTCGTGCTGATATATATACATCGCTATCGCTATCGCTTCCCTGCTTAATCAGTGCCGACCTGATTAAGCCGTGGGAAAATCCTGTGGGTTCTCTTCTCCTACTTCCTTTGCTAGCTGTTGTTTTTCGTCAAAGGTCATCGCGTTGATCTCTGCTTTGAGGAAGGCAACTCTGTCCATCTCGGGGGTGTTCCCTTCGTAGATAGTTTCTTCGCTTGGGTCAAAGTCTATGAGGTTCGCCCTTGCTTTTCCTTTGCTTGGGCAGGCTCGGGCGAAGTGTCCTATTTCTCCGCAGTTGAAACAGGCGTTGCTGTTGCTTCGGGGAGGGAAGTTGGCGACATTGGCCCTGGAGCGCCAGTTGTTTCGTCCTCGTGCTTGTGGTTGCCCTCCCCTTTGTTGATAGAAGTTGGGCGCTCTCGACCTACTGAGGTCCATCGGCACTGTTTGGTTATTCATCCATCTCGGGGCGTTCGATGAGTGGTACGGTTGTCGATATGGTTGTGGGTTTGCTGGTTTCTGGAAGAAGGGGCGTCGCTGTCCCCTGTTCTGTTGGAAGGGGAAGTTGACCCTGTTGTCTGCTTTGGTTGGGTCGTGCCGTATCGCAAGTAGGTCGCGGATGGTCCTCTGGGCAATGGTGCTTTCTATGGCTCTTTGTTTTATGGCCTCATATCCTCTTACTGGTGGGCTGGCCATGACGTCTGTCATTGTTTTCGGGGTGAGACCGAGTAGGAAGAGTCGGGTTGTTGCGTTGTCTCCCGCGGTGTAGCCGGCTCTTCGGGCCAGCTCTTCGAACTTCGATATGTATAGGTCTATCTCGCCTGGTTTCATGGCTAGGTTTTGTAGGGCGGTGCGGGCTCGGTCTTCTTTGGCCGAATCGAGGTATTGGGCGGCGAATTCGGTTAGGAATTGGTCCCATAGCATAGGGATATTGTCGGCAACGGGATCTAGTGCGTCGAGCATGGCTCCTATGTCTCTCGTCCATCCTGTGACGTCTTCTCCTTTCATGTGGGTGAGGGTGAAGGCAATCTTTTTCATGGGGGAGTTGAAGCCGCTTACGTCCGCGTTGAGGCGCAGGTATCCTTTTACTTCCTCGATGAAGTCGTCGGCTTTGGTTCTGTCGCCGTCGAATGTCTCTGGGAGTTTGCCCATGGCTCGCACATCTTGTGCTACGGCCACCGGTTGGAGTGGGTTTGGTCCCGCTCCTCCGCCTCCTCCTCCACCACCTCCTCCTCCGCCGCCTCCGCCTCCACCTCCTCCTCCGCCGCCGCCTCCCGACGGAGGGGCGCGTTGGAGGGCCTTCTGGAAGGCTTTGGTGACGTTGGCTTGGGCGGCGGTTGTTGCGGTAGTGGTGGTTTGGGTGGTGGTTTGGGTTGCCATTGTGGTCGTCTTTTGGGGTTGTGTCAGGGTAGTTTGTGGTTTCTTTTTTGTCGCTACTACTTGTGCGAAGGGTGTGCCCCGTTGGATTGGGCTTCGGCGAATTTGCTCGTCTATTTGGTGGTCCTCTTCGTCCGAGGAGTCTCTGCTCGGTTTCTCCTTGACCGGTTCCTTCCCTTTGGTCGGTTCTTCTACCACTATACTCGGGGTAGTTGCGTCGCTGGCTTCGATGCTGGTGTCGAAGTTATGTATGCTAGGTTCGGGTTGTCCGAGTACGAATTCTTTTCTGTTTGCTCCTGGTAGGATGCGGTGCCACACTCCGTTGTGTATGGTTACTGGTCCAGCGTCCTTGATCTCTAGGTCGCTGCTCCTACAGAATAGTTGAATGGGCTTCCCTTTCTTGTTGGCCGATTCGTGTGCTTCGAGTATTCTGATCCTTGAATTGGGTCTTGTGACGATCAGTTGTTCTTTTGTTAGATATTTTGGATGGTTGGTGTCTACGCTGTCTTTGCTGCTGCTAGCCGTAGTTTTTACGAAAGTTGAGTCTAATGTCACCGCCGGTACGGACGAGACGATTAGAGCTCAGTAGTACTTGTGGTAGACGTCTCTTCCTTGGGCTTCGGCGTATCGAAGCACGTGCAGCGCTCTCCCTTGTGTACTAAGTCGGGGAATACCTCCTGGCAGAAGGCGTACTTTGGTAGAGTGACCTTGTCCTTGTTGGGACGTTGGGTCATAAGCTAAGTCCTTTATAGCGACTTAGGAGACTGAGGAGTAGCGAGTTCCCGCCTTATCAATCCGTCGATAAGACCCCGCTTTGAATAGAAGGAAGAGACTTCTGTTATTGTAGACAGGAGACTCAACTTGCCGCTACCTGGCCAAGTTGGTCGTCCTTAAATACACAGCAGAGGGCTACAAACGCGTACAAAGTATTAGAAACCAAACATGAGGAGCACAGCAATCTGAAACAACACGATGCTGGCCTGCTGTCCATCCACATCAAAACGAGGCACTACACGCATCAATGACAAGTGATCCGATCAATCCATACAGTACTAGCCCGGTTCAGGAACTTACCCCGGTCCACGAGGCGTACAAGCTAGCCTCGTCCCAGGAGCCGGTTACAGGACGTTTACAGTTGGTAAATATCCTATACGCATTTTCCGTAAACCACTGGTGACTGGTGGGTGTCGTTGCGTCTTGGTACCATCTTCTTTTGCCTTCTACCCCCATGTCCTCCCCCGAGCACATCCTTTCCCCTCCCTTGGAGGACGTCCCAATGGCTGTAACCCCCCCTCAGATGGGTAGGGACAAGCCTAAAAAGCCAAATCCTGCGACCATCGAGCACTCTGTGTTTGATATTCACAACATCTTCCGTCGTCGTTGGTTCCTTTCGAGGGCCAATCTCTTGACCAATGTCATCTCAGCCCAAAAGGATGAGGATGGAAACATTTCCTGGGTTGAGTTCTCTCCCCAATACCACTCCCACCTGGTCAAGTGTGCTGTCGCACTAGTACCTCACCCTGTTATCAAGGTGAAAAAGGTGATGTTTGTATATATTTTGGAGCTTCTTAACGAAAAGGGCAAGCTTGCCTTCTTCGATCTCCAAGCGGGCGGCCGCAAGGCCAATAATGCCCAAAAGGAGAAGAGGCGTCTTGCACGGAAGAGGAGCCGTGCTTCTAAACGGGAACGGGAAAGGGAAGCTGCGAAAGCGGCCAAACTCCCCACTCGCCAGCGGCAATGCGAGGCATGCGGACGCAAGTTCGAGTCCCGCAAAACGGCCAAGAAGCACAAATGTTCCAACTCCAAAGTGACACGTGTGCCAAGGGAAGCAGCCAGCGGACAGGCCTCACAAGCCACATCTGCAGCAAAGCCGGACAAGCCTGCTGCCCCACTCACCTCACACACCCTCACTACCCGGCGCCACGAGGCCTTAAATGTGCACGCTGGCCCATCAAACAGTAATTCTACCCCCCCAGTAACTGCAGAGTTGAGGATTAGGGACGATGAGGGATTCAGAGTCCAGGCCGACAATGGCTTCAGACGCCATGTTCCCACGCGGGAAATTGCGGAGGCCATGGTAGCAACAGGCTGGCAGCTTGGGTGGTCCTGAGTGCAAAAGGGACCATTTTTACTGATACAGCCCTCTCTGTATTATACAATGGCTGTTATGATAAGGTTTATCGGGCCCCCTGGTCTAACCCGCCAGGGAACTAGGCTGACAGGGTTTTCCTTTCCGCGACGGAGTTACCCCCGCCGCATTTTACACATATATACGACCACCTCTCAACATAATGTTTTTTATCACACATAGATGGCTCATAAGTTATCTCCTTTTTTATTACCCAAACATGTCTAGTCATAACGCATATTTACATATCGCGACCGCCTCTGTGCCAAGTTGCACGCGCCGCGGAATACAAATTCGGATTTAAAAAAAAAAAAAAAGTTGCGTCTTGGTACGTCACGGTACGTCTCTCCATCATTTTTTTCTTTGGTCGTACTACCCCACCTGCGAGGGAGGGAAGTCGTGATTTCTTATCCCTCCATGAGTTGGTTGGCTTATCGTACGTAGAAACAAACAACAAAATATCGTAGGTGTGCCGTTAGTGCCAGTGGATGCGTGTTCACATGCGATCCCGATACAGAAGAGCTGTAGGCCCGGGCACACGCCACCCAGGGCGCGTCCACGTTCATCTCCGGTGAAGCAGACTCCACCGATTTCCGTATGAATCTTGCTTAGACGCGCCCTCTCAGGCGACATACGCGTTTCAGTCGGTCGGCCGAGCAAGCCTCCAAGTGGCCTATTACCTATTAGGTCTCCGGGCCGGTTTCAATTCCGATAACCCGACACCACCTACGCCACCGAGACGACTGAAGGATAAATATAACAAAGCCGAAGCCATCCTACTACTTGAACAAATCGCATCGGCGCAATGTGGAGGGTTTGCAGATGTTATATTGTCCTCATTAATATATATAGTACAGGTTATCTTTTGCAAATGCAAAGGGGGGTCAGAAAAGAAAGCGAAGTGTGGGGGGTCATGTGAACGACTCTTCTAAAGCAATATATGATTGATTGGATCGAAAATTACTTTGTGCGCTTGTAGATTTTATCCAAAAAGACGCGGAAGACAGAGCGACGGAGTACAGCATCACCGCAGGGGCTCGTCACCTCCGGTACGGCATCAATGAGCGCATTGATGCGTGTGTACGAATCGGCCTCGTACTCGGCGTACTGCGCGTCTACGCCGATATCGCGGAAGACCTGCTTGACCCGTGCCTCTGCCTCGGAGTCCTTGCGACCGTAGTTGTCGTCAAGGATCGCGCGCTGGGCGGGGGTCGCGCGGGCGAGCGCAGTGTTGATGCACCAGGAGCATTTGTTGTCCAGAATGTCTGTGCCGATCTTGCCAATCTGTTCTGGCGTTCCGGCGTAGTCGAGGTAGTCATCCTGGATCTGGAAGTACTCGCCGAGGGGAAGGAGGATGTCGAGTGCCAGCTTATAGTAGTCGGGATCAGACTCGTGCTTCTTCTCCACGGGGAATCCGCAGAGGAGCAGTGCGAGCGCGACGGGTAGATAGAAGGAGTAGATGGCTGTCTTGTAGAGAACGATTGTCCTATGCCTGTGGATCGTCAGGAGTCGGAACAATTGGGGAGGGATATCAGAGAAGAGCATACCTCGAGAGATTAAATTTGGACAGATCCACCCTGTCTTCCGGAGCGGTGATGAGATCAACGAGTTGACCCATTTCTGTTTGATATGAGACCTGCGGCCGCGGGTTATACGGGGAATCTAGAAAAAAGCGCGTTGACGTACTTCGTGCATGAGATCGATCAGGTCAACGTAAAACGGGTCCTTGCGGAAGTGTTTACGGATCATTTGGAAGATTGCGCCTTCCAGAAGGAGGGCATCGTTCACGGCCATAAGACCAACGCCCTCTGCGCGGTACCAACAAGGCTGGCCACGACGAGTAATGCTCGCGTCCATAATGTCGTCTGATACGAGGAAGTAGGCTTGGAGCTAGAGCGGACCATGAGATTGGACAGTGGGGAGAATGGTGGTGAAAGAGACCCACCCATTCAACAGACCAGCCGAGGACGGCTGCCTTGAAGTATTCCGACTCGGTTAGCTCGCGACCCTTGAAGATGGCGACCGAGTCGACGACGCTCAACCCTCGGTTAAGTTTACCACCTGGGACGTTGTAGTCCATGCTCTATCGGGTGATTAAGAACATCGTATAAGAGGAAAACCATGTAGTAGGTGTGCGAACCCGTCGATAATAATCAATGGCCTCCTCCGGCATGTTGTGTTTGCGGAAATCGGCGAGTAGATCATCGCGGACGACGGTGTAGACAGCTTCGAAACGTTTGCGGGCGGCCGCCTTCTTGTCCTTAGGTGCGGTGGTGGGTGGGACTACGGGAAGAGAGACAACGATGGGAGTGGGGGAAGCAGCGACGGGAGCCATTGTGGGGAGGAAAACAATAAATTGGAGCCGTGTAGTCGAACGACTTGCTTTTAAATAAATAAAAATCGGTCGAGGATGCGTCCTTTCCTTTCTCGTCGTTCGGCTCTTGCCCGCTTCCGTTCTGGCTGTCCCTTGTCTTGTTCGGTCAATTGTCTGTTCTCGTTCATTACCCTACTTGGAAATTAAACCTATTTCACTCCAGGTGGAATCATTGGCACACACCCAGCGCGCCACTTCGGACTTACCCTCAAACTTCCTGATAGGCCATCATCGTGGCTGTGGTGCCACCGTGCTGCCGTTTACAGTAAAACTTTCACGCTCAAGCCTTTCATTTTTCGCTTTCCCCGTTTCGTTTCCGAATAGACGTCGCTTATCACATGGAAAAGTCCCGACTACTTTTCTCAGACATACGACGTCCTCACCCAGCAATTGCCTTCCTGTGCATGACGAACACAAGTATCTTTTCCGTCCCAAGAGACACTATTTCGTGTCAACAAACATGCCTTCGGCCGAGGTCATGGGACTGCCAGCGGTTCCAGGTCGCCTCGGATCTTTTCTGTCGATCAAGTCTTCGAAGCATATACGCGTGTTCCCCCAGTATTCCCCTTCCCTTTCTCAAGATGACCTCGTGATTCAATCTAAAACCAAATTGGGTACATTATTTCCCACGTTGACCGACAACGGCATAGCTGGCCTGAGAAGCCACCTTGCACTCTTCCTTGCGCCGGCCCCGCAAAAAGCTGCAAAACAATCCGGTAATCGAGAGAGACCGAGTGACGCTCATCTAAGGCGTCTTTGTATCAGGGCCGAAGTTCATCTGTGTTCGCCCGCCGTCCTCACAATGGCTTGCCGTGCGTGCCACTGTAATTCCATTGACCAGCGCATGACGTGATGACCCCACAATTTTTATCGTTTCATGTTGTACAGCCGCGCGTCATACTGTATCCGCGCCGGAAACGCACGTTCCATATGACCCCCTTTGGACTTGCATGACCGTGATCGTGGTCTAATGATGCCGCCGACAGCTCTGGGAACGTATTTTGATTGATGTACCCTCAATGCAAGGGAGGTTCGTTCTCACCGAATTTCTGTTCGGTCGTACACGTGATCTTCCCACACGCACTGAGTACCGTGACAAGCTTATGGAAGCGCGCAGCATCAGTCCGACTGAGACTTGTACGTACCTCTTTCCAGTTCAGGTAATCGTCCACGAACGTGGGAAGTCCAGGGAAGATGCACTCTTGACCTGGATTACTGTATGCCACGTTTTGATACGGTTCCAAATAACGCACCTGGTGATTGTTCTTTGGATCTGATTTGCTTCCTCTGCTGCGTACGACATCATTCGGGCTGGACGCAGATCAACCCTTTGCCACCAATCTCGCCTCGATAAAAAAAATCATTCGGGGGTCGATCAGGTTGACGGTGGCGCTGCCGCTTTCAATGCCAACGAACCCTCTGATCATGAGCGAGAACGATCTTGACAAGACAACCGCAACAATCATCTTTGCCCCTCCTCTCATCATTTGATCTAGCTAGGTCTGGAAGGATCTATCGGATCACATTTGCGGGTTTTTTCCTTCAGGCACAACAAGTCTTGCGGTCGAGTCGATCGAGCAAAACCGCAAAGTCCGTACTCTTTTCAAAGGCCGCGAAGATAATCATTGCTGCGGATCTTTCCATGACGTATTGTGCTGAAGCTAAGCTATCATAGGGCCTGGGTGATTATCTTGGCTGCGATGTAGATCTAGGGATCGCTTGCATTTTCTCATACAGGTCTACTGCCATGATGCATGATGTTTCATAAGACGGGTAATGAGATATCTGCGGTCCGGTCAGAATCTTTCTCCGTCTCAGACATCTGTGGCGGTAAAACATTTCATTTGTGGCTGTGTCGCGGTGGATCCTTCAAGTTCTGGAATCAGCTTCATTGTTGTCCAATAAGACACCTGCGACAGCCTCTGAAAATCCACGACTGAGTTAATCAGCTTGCTTTTTCCATTCATGATCGGCACATTATATTATCCTCATCATATTGAAGCGAGCTTTGACCTCAGCAAGTTCGGACCTCCACTCCATGGCAGGTGAGCCACATCCGCCTGTCAAACTAAAGCGTTCCTCCTCATCCACAACAATGCTCTCCCTTGCGCATATATAGCTCGTCCGCCTGCCCGCGGACATCCCCCCCATCAACAAAATTATCTCCATCTGCTTCGCGGTCATCATCTAGCTTTAATAAGTGGTCTTGGGTAGCAACACGGAACACATTTCAGCAGCAGGCTGCTGTTATATCCTTTTTGTTTTTCTTCCAATTCCTTCACACTTTTTCTTCACACTTTTTTTTTCAAGTTCAAGACAGAATAACGCCATCATCATGTTTTGTGCGTTTTTCACCCCCCCCCCAACCATCGTTCGTTCCTGCTGCTGACAAGTAAACTTTTCGCCCCCAGTCTATCCATGTCCATGTCCGACGTCGGCAGGTCCGACGGTTCGCATTCGCTCTGTGCTTCTTCTCTCTTCTCTTCTTCCACTTTGGCTGCAAACAACGAATGCCGTACCCACAATAGATCCGTGAGTGGCGGTATCCCTTCCATGGTCTTATTTCGTACGCTTATATTTGATATCTATCTCCATCATGATCCCTCTCTGTGTCACAGTACCAACACTGCAGCTGCAGCCGAACATAGTTCTCGCTCAACATCAACGAACTCTGGCCTACCGCCAATCGTAGTCATCTGCATCGTAGCTTCAGGTAGTACGTCCCTCTCCTACAGTTTGGAAATCCTCTGTGATCTTATTTGTTTGTTTGTTTTTGTTTACTTCCCCTTCCCTTCCCGCCGGCTCCCGGCCCCTCTTCGGAACAAAAAGTCTTCTTCCTCGCTCTCGGATCAATCTCGCTTTACCTCTACCTCCGCCGATCTCGTGAGCGTACGAGACGCAACGAACACCGCGAGAAAGCATGGCAGTTCAAGGACATGAAAAGAAATGGCCTTGGACTGACGTCGATGACTGAGGGCGCCGTCGTATCCACAGGCAACACATCCGTTCAGATTTCCGACCCCGTATTGATGACCGAGGCGACGTCGAGTCCACGCTATCCGACTAGGGCGTTCCGCTGGTAACAAAAAAACACGGGCATTACTGGTATCGGAGGCAGGCGAACAACATTAAGGTTCTTCGGATCGGCAAATAACGAACAATGATGATATGATCAATCAATCCAGTCCAGTTCTCCTATTGGACAAACGTGTTTTGCAACCCACCCCAATTTTTTATTATTTGTGACGTGGTGATGGTCACTTTGTACTTATGTTTTTTGTTGTATGATCGCGTGTGCTTTGTTTGATTGTAATATGATCATGATCACGATACCTGCTTTAATCAGATTACGTATACTCTGTGATATGCATATGGCGTGGCCGCGGCACTAGCACAGTAGCACGTGTATGATAGGCGATTAGAATAATATCGCTTCGGAAGGTATTACAGTATGCTGATGGTGTACAGTCGGAAGAAGGAAAAGCGCCGAACGGAGGAATAAAGAGGGGAAGGCCTAGGCAGGCCGCCATACGACAGTGATGAAACGACTCGGGAGGGAAGCTCCGAGTCGGTGATATAATCTAGAAAGATCTAACTTGAAGACACAGTGACAGTCTGCCGCTCACCGGCTTCACTTTCTCCACATTCTCTCTCCTCGAACAAAGCCAATCGATCCTTCTCGCGTTTCGGCAATTCATCCACCCCTTCTAACGAGCTAACGGCCATCCCAAACAATTCCATCTCCATCTCCTTCAACTGCTTCAGAAATCCAGCATTCGGTGAGACTTGTGGCCGCACGCGGATGATCTGTCCCAGGGCAGCCTTCAACGTCATCCCCTTGCGCTTCATCAAATAGGCCGCTACGATCATGGGCGAACGCGAGATGCCCGCGGAACAATGCACCAAGATTTTTCCTTTTCCGTTACCGTTACCACCACCACTCTTCTTGGATGACACGGATGAGGAGGACTCGGAGGCTAGTAGTATTGCTGAATCGATGATTTCGCAGGCAGCATCGACGATCTTTGATATGGAGGAAAAAGTGGAATCGTTGATGGAGAGACGATGGTACGTCACGCCTTCGACTCTTCCGCTTCCGGCGCCGCCTTGGGAAGAAGGGTTAGCGCCGATACTCAGTACGTCGGTTATGGAATTTGATGTGAGGAATTGTTTTGAAGATGCTGCTGAGCATGGTCCTAGATATAAGGATGGAGGGAGGACGAGCGAAACTGGATTGTTGTTGTGGGGTGGTTTAGACTTGGATGATTGATGCTGACGTTTTCCCATCGTGACTGTGGTGTGCCAGTACTGTAGCCGTAGCTGACTCGAGAAGAAGAAAAAAACTCGGAAGGATTCAGCCCGGACGCTGCCAGTGATGAGGGAAAGCGGGAACTTGAACGTATCGCGTTGATATGCCAGTGTCCAGACGTGGTTACAACAAGATGTACTCATACAAAATATCTAAAGGACCGTGACACTGTGTACAAAAGCGAATGATGCGCAAAGGGCGGTCGGGAAGCGAGACGGTGGGAGAAATATAAAGGGCGAGAGGCGAAACAGCGGCCCGGACCCGGGCGCTGTGGTGCGCAGAAGAGTGAGACCACTGGCACGTGCTAGTGCGCTTGTGCTCATGTGCTCATGCTAAACGTTAAACATCCACCCATGACGTCAATACACATATTCATCATGACTTGTTGCTGCTCTACTACTATCTCCCCTGCACTTCCATTCATTAGAAAGATCAGCCGAGGTGGACCTAATCGCGATTCCCAACACTCAAGGTATGGCAGTGCTTTCCCTGCTAGATCTTGATCATGATGTCTTAGTATCAACTCCTTAGTAGTACTAGTAACACACGGCCGACCGACAACATACCACCCGGTACACTTATCCATGTACTAGACGATGATTCCCTTCTCAATATCTTTTCTCTTTGTCGCCCGCTGATTCTGGACGAGAACGAGGCCTCTAACGACGAGATCCTAGATGGAGGGCAATGGAACCGCGAACGGTGGTGGTACACCCTTGTGCACGTCTGTTGTAGATGGCGATACCTCGTGCTGCAGTCTCCATGCTACCTGGGTCTTTCCCTTCTTTGCACACGTCGGACACCTGTAGCAGATATGCTGGCGAATTCACCTCACCTTCCCCTCATCATCGATCACCTTGACGAAGATAATGTTATCACCACAAAAGACGAAGAAGGAATTATCCTTGCATTGCAACACCATGACCGCGTGCTCCGCATTCGCCTCAGAAACCCTATTCCAAATATACAGAAGTTCATTATTGCCCTAGATGGAGAATTTCCGATTCTGGAATACCTGCTCATCCATCACTCGTATTCTCCGTCTACCGACACGCACAACGATACGAGTTTGAACATTCCAGAGACATTTCGAGCGCCTCATCTACGCCACCTCTTGCTGATGGGCTTTGCCATTCCAATCGAATCTCCATTACTCACAAACCTTGTCACTCTGAATCTCGACTTGATCCCACCCTCCGCTTACTTCCACCCGAATGCTTTACTCCAACGGATTTCACTCATGCCTCAGCTAGAGATTCTCGGGGTTTTTTTCAGCTTACATTCTCCCAGCGGTGACGTTGAGAGGCAATTGTTGCCTACGACAATCATAGCACGTGCCACGCTTCCTAACCTCCGAGGGTTTGGGTTCCAAGGTGCTAGTGCTTACTTGGAGGCACTTCTTCCTTGGGTCACCTTCCCTCTCCTTGAGAAGCTTGAAATCTATTTCTTCAATCAGCTGACCTATTCCATCCCACACTTCGAGCAATTTATGAGCACTGCAGGGAACTTCCGCCCCTTCGCCATTACACTCAATTTCTATGAGGATTATTTACATATGACGGCGTACCCCCGTGACGGGGCCAGGGTGTATACTTTATCCATGGCGCTCGACGGCAGTCATCTCGACTGGCAAGTAGCATCCGCAGCACAAATTTTTCACACGATCGAGACAGTATTCTCCGCGGTGGAGCACCTTACCCTCCAATATGACAGGCACTTGATATCCTCAGAGTGGAACAATGAAGCTAACCGCACACAGTGGCGTGAACTTTATAGGACGTTTCGCAATGTGAAGACACTCCTTATCGACGATGAGCTCGTCGGGCAACTCTCTCGTTCTTTGCAATCAAGCGCAGGAGAGTCCGAGTCGCCTACGGAGCTACTACTACCCGAGCTGCAGGAACTCTCATATTATTCAACAGACGCTTCTCACGACGCATTCGCTCAATTCGTTGAAGCCCGCCAGAAAGCAGGCCGTCCGGTAACTGTGATCAATCTACCGACGAATGGTGGGTCTACGGTGCATAGCTAAGTGATCTTCTATCGCCCAGACTCAGTTTCCTGCCAGATTTCATCCCGGTCACTATCACACTCCTCAGTCGATGAGGATGTCACATCGCCAAACATTCCCCTCATAGACTGCTATGGATGTATAACTGCTTTGCAACGTCACACGTTTTCTATATTCCAGCTACTTTTAGTTCCTTTACCATGTAATGTTAGTACGCACCTACATTACCCAGTTTCTTTCGCTACGGTAATTATCTGTTGAGGGTATACCCGCGACGTTTGGGATAACACTTCGAGTCCAGTTGTTCTACCTACCAAAGTAAGGGAGCGTACGTTTTCAGTGGAGCCATAAAAGCGGCCCATTGGATCTCGATCTCTATTCGGTGAAGATACTCCCCTGGACAAACCACTCCGCTGTTCTCTTGTGGTGGGCACCACACGCAATGTTGTGGTTAGTAGACGGATCCGGTGGAGAGAGCCATCTGAGAAAGTCTTGTCGTAATTGGTTCCCTGTGAGGAAGCTTGAGCCTACAGACCCGGACCCAGAACCTGTGTCAACGCAGATAGGAGATTACGAACGTTTCACTTGATCCATGCGCTCGAAGATGTCGATGAGATTGTCTTGACTTGCGCGAACATCTACTATGGTTGCCTGATGGAGGCGTTACTACGATGGCTTGCATAAAAGTACAGTGAAGGATAGTACGCACTAAGAGAAGGACACCGACTCCTGTAAAAACCACTCTTGCGGGAGAGAATACGTGAGCAACAGATATGAAAGTGCGGATCAGACAAGTTCATGCCCTGAGGCATACCAGGGTAACCAGGCCGACGCGCCCTCCAAGAGTTGCCGAAAACGCATAGGCTACAGGATACGGATAGTCTACTAGTATCACTGGCAGGCGATTTCCTCGCCACTGCAGACACTCAGGCTGCTGCCGCTCAGGCTCAGGGGCTCCATCCTGGGCCTAGAAGATTCAAGATATTAATTTGGACCAGAGCACAGCACAGCTGCTGTTCCAAAAGTGTCACTTTTTTCGGAGTACCGACGTCTTCTGATTCGCATTTTTCCGCGGCGTGTCGGCTTTTTACCTTGGACACGTCTCTCAAACTGATCACCATTCCTTATTTTATCGCTTTATTTATCCTTGGTCGGGTTATATAGAGACGATGGAAAACCAGGCTATCTCGGCCATTGTCCTTTCATAAAGTCAAGAGATGTAGTGCACAATCACAATCATGATGATGGTGACACGGAATCGGTGAGTCAATTACTCGTAAATATAGCACAGTACACTGCCGGTGGTATTCAATACGTCTCCGATGACGAGTTCCGGGAACAGCCCGTCCGCCGGCATGGTCAAGGCTCAAAACAAACTCGTCTTATCGGATGCAAAGTGGATTGTGTCACGTGATCCTTGCTTCCTCGTCTATGCAATTCCTTGTGGCCCCGGATTTACCCTCGGCTCGGAAAACCGCAACGCAACTCATCGCCCGGCGTTCACTGTACGCTCGCTTGCAGACAGACGTTCCTCAACCTGTTTCGAGCGGCCTGAGCGAGCGAACCCGCTCTTCCCCGCTTTGCAACGTCGTCACGTGCGAACTGGAGCACCTCCTGGCCGACAATCTCTTGGTCACGGTTTTACTGTGTTGCTTCAGTTCAGCATTCGCCAGGCCGTCAAGGTGAAGAAGTCAAGAATGAAGAAGACAAAGAAAGAGCTTGTGAAAAAATGTGGGCGCTTTTGGAGGACAAGGCCGCGCGCGGGAAAATGTCATGTTTGTCTGTATGAGTATCCCACCGATACCGAATAACTGTTTAAGGACGGAAGGATGAGAAAAAAAATTATGGGCTTACAAGAGACGTCTCACTTGACAACATTCCTGACAAGACCCCGATAGTAAACCAGTCAGAATATTTTGCTATTTGTCCCTTTTTCGCCGCGTGAAGTGATCGACACGGCGACGTGTTTAGGGATTTCGGCGTGACTTGGTAACTCCTAGGCACGGATTCGAATTTGGAAGTGGAGGACGATAGGCCATTCACATGAAACCCGGATTCGAGGGGTCGGAGAGTGTGTGTGTATGCAGAAGGACGAACGAGAGAACGCTCCTTCCCAAGCCAACCGGGATCAGGAAAAAGCGTTCTCTACTTCGCGATCGGGGAGACGATCGATCGCGAAAGGAAAACATATACTCGCAGTGAATCCATCAGAAGCATCAATAGATCTCCGATCGTCGGAAAGGTCCTTGATATTTCTGAAAGAACCACTAGGCAGTGTTGCCTACGTCGCAAGTGTCGAATTTGACATAATCACTTACAGAGGAGGTTATTGTAGGAAAGGATATCAAAGTTGGCTCCCTGTGAGGATGGTTGACGGTTCAAAAATGAGAGCAATGGGGTCTGATGAGGGGATCACGCACTGTAAACTTGGTCCATTCTAACCCTTCATTTCGCTGTGTGATCTTCAGAAGTTCGCCAGCCGCCATGTGAATCTCATATCGTGTCAAGTCGTCCAACCTCCCTTGAATATATCTTTCGTCGCCATGGCGAGGATCAACAAATACTTCGGGCCTGTCGGCGGGACCTCGGTGTACTTGCAAGTAGATTAAACGAGGGTCCGATAGAGCGAAGAGATCGATGACGATATCGAGGATAGACGGGGGCGAGAACTTTATGAATCTGGCAATGACAGATTGACAAAGTGGCTCGTCCCACCATACGTAGCAAAACCTCGAACCCAGGGGTAGGTAGGAACTAGGGAGCATTACAGGCTTGAAGCTGGGAAAGCAATTGTCTCTTCTGTTTTTCTGTAAACTCCCAAGCGACATTGAAGATGGAATCAAAGTTGGAAGCGCGAGACCGAAGATGACGGAGGGATGCTTGGGACTTTGGGGCACAGCCTCGTCTATCGATAAGACATGGCAGTGTCAGTGACGACATGGCAGTATCAGTGATAGTAAGTTAGAGAGGGAATAGTTTGGTGACTCGGATGTCTCGTCGACGGTTAAGATTAAGATGCAATCCACGGTAAACTCCGAACGGTAACCACGGCATCATCACAGTACAGTACAGTGCTTTTGATGAAATTCACCTCCCACTGGTATCTCTTCTCCCTCGCATGCATTCCCTTCCGGTACTCCATAACTGCACCAACGCAGCACTCTCCATATTCGTAGGTTACTAGGTCCGTCGTCGGCTCAGGCCCCATCATGATGGCGCATATGTCAACCCGAATGAAGAGAAAGAAAGAGCCATTAATCGAGCGCTGCTCTCATTATATGCGAACACAGAGGCGGGAATAGACGAGTATAGAAGCACAGCGTAGAACTGGCCGATCTATCTGTTACTTTATAAGGTATGTGCAAGTCGAGCAAAACGTGAGCCCAGGCGTGTGCACCGAGACTGCGTCTACTCACCGTAACGCTCATGGCGCAGGGCTGCGCAAAGTCATCATTGTGACTTCCTTCTACAGTACCATCCTCTTGGACCTCTTCCATAGTCTCTGACGAGTCTCTTACCCAACCTCATATCCTGCCCTTCTGATTCAACTTCCAACTCCAATTTTGACGCGCCCTTCAACGTTAAGTAGTACACGTGACCCAACGGAAGTCCTTCGCAATTCTCTCTACTAGCGCAGTCCTCGACAGCGGCAGTCTCATATGTCATGCAGCGTTCGTTATTATTATTCTGCGTGCCTAAATGCTCATCCTAAAGGAGTTCCCGCCCGTAAACTCGATATACGGCAGATGACTTGATATCGCTTCGCGGGTGGGTTACGACAATATCGTCCGGTTATTACTGGATCACGCAGTGAATATCGACTTGGTGGATCAGGATGGCGACGTTCCATTACATTTTGCATTTCGTTTGGACGGGGGTCGTAGATAGACGTGAGCGAGACGCCTTCCCTCTTGGGGTACTGTACTGTCAAAGCTAACTCTTTGGTTCATGTTTCGCTTATCGTATTTGAATTATGTCGGCCATTATGCACGCAGACACATTGGCCTTCCCCGCCCCGTCCTTAGACAGTGATTCGATCTCGGTTGGACGCTCAGTCTTATAGACAAGCGATTCGCGTTCTCATGTTTTCCTTGTATCCTTAGCTTCAGAGTAAATGCTGAACTGAAGTCATATGCGTCCCAAGCAACTGTTGGCTAGGCCGCGGCGCTCTAGTTGCACTTTGCTCCGCAAACGGAGAGAGCCTGGTTGGTCGCTCCCTGGCGGCGCCAAAACGCATATTCATATTCAATCTAATTTAGCACATGAAGGTCTTACTGTAGACGTCTGTCTGCAAGCGAATGTATTGTGCGTGAATCGTGATGTCGGGCAGTCACTTTTCGAGTTTGGGTGTTTATTAGTAACTTATGATTTGAGACATACCCGACGATCGATTTTATGGCCTTCCAAGTTCAACGTTCAAGTGCCAGCCGAATCACACGTGGTTATAGGCTGCCGGCGGCCCGAGAGGCCCGCCCCAAGGACAACTGTCAAGCACGGCTATCACATTCAGTCCCATCCGTCAATTCCGTGACATTCAAGTTCGCTCCCTCGCGCTTTGGAGATTACGATCCTAGAGCGTGTACAAAGCTCTGGGCCACTGGCACAAACTTCCAGAAAGAGTTGTTTTGTTAACTCGTGAGCCTGTGTCCATTAAGGTAAACCGATTAGCTATGTCAGTACTGAATGATTCCGATCCTCGTTAAGTGTCATTCATAGTACTACAGCATTTACGTCATTCATATTGTTTTTTAATTAGGGGACTATATGCAATACTGGCACATGCTGCAGTGGCCGGCTAGGACAATTAATACATGGTTTGGTTTGAAGCGTTTGGTTGCACTAACTACAGTAAGTTAGTCTTGCACCAGGTTAACCAAGCATCTTTGATGACAGATCAATGCTCCGGCGTCGGATTTCGGGAGCAGTTGGCGTTGTTAGACAGGGAAGAAAAATGGAATGACGGAACGGGCGCAATTATCATTTAGCCTACTGAATGGCTTGAACATGACTGATCAGATCGGGTATTGGGATGCGTGGTGGTGGCGCCATGCAGACTTTGTACAGCTGGACAATACCGTGAATATTCAAAAGCAGGTCTGCCAGACTAAGACTCGAACCCTAGTAGTACGTTTCGCCAGATGGCTCATGCCGCGAGTCATATTGACCTCACTGAGGTGTTTTCCACAGACTGATACCATGAGGCGAACTGAACCAGCTCTGGGCTGCTCGTAGGTCAGAATTGAAAAGTAGATCGACGCATGTTATCATGACAGCAAATATGGAAGCGGTTGGTTTATTGACGCCCGTGTGTCCACTGGCTGTATCATTCTTAGGCTCATGGCGTCGCCGGGATCACGGTGACTACACTAGCGGTAACACCATGTGGTCTCACGAAAGCTAAGCGATAATCTCTCCATGACTGTCAGTGAACCATTAAATATCAAATCTATACTTGAAACGGTCGGAATTTATCGTCCTCTGTCAGCACTTCCAAATCTATATAAACATGGTCGAGTTCTACCATGATGACCCATCCCCGAAACAGAGGATCTATCAGTCTCTACGCCTCCCAAGTTCGCATTTTTTTGCTCTACTACCCCCTCTTGCCTCTCGTAAGTGGTTCATGCACTGGCAGTCTTCTGCGTTCAGCTTCTAACGATGCGAAAAACCAATATCAGAGAAACATGCATACCTTCAAATTTACTTTGCTCGCCGTGCTCAGTTACGTTGCCATGATAGGCGCGACCCCGCTTGGGAAACGTGATCCTCCGAGTCCTCCTGCGTATGTTCTTTTAATAACAGCACGTGGAGGTTCTGACCCGATTGAAAATATTTCTCCAGCCCAATCTGCGTTAACGAACCTTACCTTCAGATCTGCAGGGTCTGCAAATACGAACCTGAGCTCCCGCAATGCGGAGGCGGCTCAGGCGGCCCAGGCGACGCTTAAAACTTTCTGCCAGTTCCGTTAGCCAAACTCTCCCTTACCTAGCGGTGGCGCTTTTCGAGGATAAAGATCGGTTTGGGTTGTAGTAGTAATCATGTTTTACATTCCCCTTCTTGTGCGACAGTTATACGTTTCAGTAATTAGCTGAGCGTACTTGACTTTTTCTGCTATATGGAATATGTCTACCTTTACATCGTTCCATAGACCATCGTCTACCCTCGCGGAGCTGTGAGGTTTTGCACTTTTTAGCTTCTATATTTGACTTGATCCACATTAAAGAGTAAAGACGGCCTACCAAAGCCATTCTTTGCCAGTGAGTACGCGATGAAAGTTCACTGAAAACGTTAGAACAAGAACGCCGAGGTGCTTCAGTAAGTCGCGAAAGGTTTCCGGTGTCGTCTAGACGGGCTTCGACACGGTAATCCTGAGTATCAGCGAAATCTAGTCCGCAGTCCCGGTCATACATAATGCTACTTTTAGTTCACATAAGTCTTGTCGCAAGCGTCTGCTTTAAAATTTCCTGCCATGAGTGCTCGGCTGAGTGTCAGTGCTGGCAATGTGGGTGTCGACAGGCTTCGACCGCGTGCATTAGGGTCATTCAAGCCTTTCAAGAACCAAGAACTTTCGACAAGGAACTGAGTAAACAAGTAACACAACACGTTAGTTAATGTCATGTCGAATACTGTACTTCGACTGCTACGAGTTACTCATGAGGGCCAGCCTGAGAGCACCATGAGAAAAAACACAACGCCACATGGTGGCGAGCAAGAAGTACTATTTCTCTTGTCCGACGTACCAGCGAGAACCATTTAGGGAACACGCTCTCGGGGTCGTACTGTGCCTTCAATTGCTGTAGGCGGTTGTAGTTAGGTCCGAACTGCACCCGCGAGTTTGAATCGTCGAGCACTTGGAGCCCGTTGACAGTCATGGATTAGGGCCTCGGAGTCTAGTAGTACATTGGCAATGTTTCCTCAATGATGAGCACTCAAAACATTAGAAAACGAGATGACACTGACTGGAATTCCCATACCCGCTGTTATTCTCGCCTGATAATTGAGATTCGCTGGCAGCCTCCGCGACGATGCTCTTAAGTTCCCGCGCAGCACGCCTTGCAGCGTCCAGGATGCTGGGTAATTTACGTCGCCAGGTGAGGATCGACAAAATAGTTCGGGCCTGGTAGTCGGCACTGAGGACCTCGGTGTAGTTGCAAGTAGATTACTGTAAACGAGGTCCGGTAGAGCGAGATCGATAACGATATCCTCGCGAGGATAGATGTCACTGACAGTTAGCAGACAAACGCAACTCTCCGAGGTTTGGACAAGAACGGATAGAGGACATTTATAGTCGGGGGCGAGCATTTTATGAATCTGGCGCCGATGACAGATTGACAAATTCACGGTGGCTCGTCCCCACCATATGTAGCAAACCTCGAACCCAGGGGAGCATTACAGGCTTGAAGCTGGGAAAGTAATTGTCTCTTCTCGTTCTGTAAACTCCCAGGCGACATTGAAGATGGAATCAAAGTTGGAGGCGCGAGACCGAAGTCGTCGTGGTAATTAAGACGCCAGACGGATTATGCAATCTACACGGTAAACTCCGAACAGTTACATAACTTACTGTACTCACTGTCAGTCCCGCGCTCTTGATAAAATTCATCTCCCACTGGGATCTCTTCTCCCTCGCACGCACCGTTCCGGTACTCCATAACCGTACCAGTACAGCACTCTCCATATTTTTTTATAAGTTACTAGGTCCGCCGTCGGCTCAGGCCCTATGGCAAATGTCAGCCCGAGTCGCGCGCGAAACGCTCGAGGCGAACGCCTTCCAGACGCACACCGTGATAGGTAGCATAAAGCTAGACTTCGAGGTCGCACGGCCTGAGATGCGCGAGAGTACCGCGTTGGGTTCCGCACTCCTTGCCAGGGCTGCGATTGGCTTGTTTGGGTGGGATTTGGCCAGGCCGAAGACGGCGGAGACGCTTGCGCGCATTAATACGGCGTGAAGCACGCAATTTTTGCCGTGATTGTAGGAAGCTAAACGCGCATACACGCTTACTTCAGCTTCCGGAGAGAGGAACTGAATATGATTGCCCTGTAACTAACCTAAACGCGCATACACACTTACTACATACATAGTTAGTTACATGGTCATGAGTGGAAGATACACTACTAACCTTCAGCTTCCGGAGAGAGGAACTGAAGGTTTGGGTATCGTAAACTATCTACTTTATATATGTGCTCCCAACACTGCTGTTGGGGTACCATCATTGTAAGTTTAGTTACTATAAAGGGTGCTACTCGAAGGTTCTTTTGTCCCCAAGGAAAAAGGAGAAGAGAAAAGGAAAGCTACATTCTATGCTGGTCATTCGGACCGTTTTCTCCGACACGCAGCGGTTGTATCTCCAACAGTGATTAATAAGAATGAACGTAGTGAGGCTTGGAGGGGTCGGCTGCGCGCTGTTGACCGCTCATGCAGGTGGATAGAAACTGTTAGAACCCGTTGTTACTGACTACTATAGAACCCGTTCAACATGAGCCCGGGCCGCACGACCGGGAACAGGACTACCGGTCTGGTCCAGGGCAAAGTTCGAGGCTGAACCCTAAAATTGGTCCGGTCCGGTCCAGGTCCAGTCCAAACCGTGGTTCAGAACCTGACCACAGCATCATTAAATCACCCACTCGACTCTATCCTTGATATAATCCAAGAACAAGCCCGGGTGTTTTGTGAATTCAGGAAGGGCGATACCAAATTGTTTAGGTGGTTCAGACCTGTCGTCAATGGGTTGCATGCCCTCTCTACCAGTGCAGTCCTTAGCGACAGCGGCACTCCCACATGTCATGCAGCGTTCGTTGTTATTATTCTGCATGCCTGAATACTCATCCTCAAGGAGTTCCCCGCCCGCAAATGTGGTTTTCTCTGGCATCGGGATCCTTCTATCCGTATGTATCCCAACGCCCTAGGTGATACATCAGGAAAAGTGTCAGTACTTTTTCTTGTCTTTTAGTACTTTTTCTTGTCTTTTTTGTCTTTTGCCTTTTAAAAAAGACAAGAAAGACAAAAAAGTCATGAAAAAAGTATAGAAAGACAAGAAAAAGTACTGACACTTTTCCTGATGTATCTTTGAATACATTGAGAACTTCATCCGACGGCTCAGAATTTATACCGACATTCCGCCCACTCCCGCTATGTCTGAAATGATTATTAAAATACTGGTCGAATTGCTCTCTGTCCTCGCCCTTTCGACTAAACAAATCAACCAGCAGAGACGATTCAGTATGTCCGCCCTTGCTTATAGCCATTCCTCGCCTACCTTGTGGCACAGTGGATGGCAAATGGCTCCAATAACATGCGGCTTTAGACAAGGTTCATCTGGATATCACCTTACCTCTACTAGAGTGTGGTGCCGATGTGCGGTCTCGAGAATTTTGGAATCAGACCATACGACACAGAGCATCGTATAATGTATTCGATGAGGTCTCTAATCGACCACAGTGCAGATATACAGCAAGTGCCTAGGACGGCAATCGGGGCCCACTGCATTTGGCGTCAATTGGAGGAAGACTGGAGAGCGCAAGACATGCGCCGACGACGTGAATCACTCAGGTAGTCATGGCGCAACCTCGGGCCCACGGCGTCACGACCATGTCGTTCGTTTACTACTCAATACTGTATATGGCGCAGATGAGTATATACCGCTTCGCGGGTGGGTTACGACCATATCGTCCGTTTATTACTGGATCACGCAGTGAATATCGACTCGGTGGATCAGGACGGCGACGCTCCATTACATTTTGCGTTTCGTTTCGACAAGTGGTAGACGGATGTGGGTGAGATGCCTTCCCTCACGGGGTAAAATCTAACTCCTCGGTTCACATTTCGCTTATCGTATTTGAATCATGTTGGCCGTTATTTACAGAGACAGCATTAGGCCTTCCCGGGCCTCTGTCCTTAGACAGTGATTCGATCTCGGTTGGACACTCTTATAGACTGACAAGAGATTCCCGTTCTTATATTTTCCTTGTATCCTTAGCAGAGTAGATGCTAAACTGAAGCCATGTGCGTCCCAAGCGACTGTTGGCTAGGCCGCGGCGGTCTAGTTGTACGTTGCTCAGCGAGCGGAGAGAGCTTGCTTGGTCGCTACCTGGCGGCGCCAAACACATATTCGTATTCAGTCTACTTTAGCGCGTGAAGGTCTTAGACGTCTGTCTGCACTGTGCAAGCGAATGTATTGTGCATCACTTTTCAAGTTCAGGTGTTTACTGTAACTTACGAGTCGAGACATACCGACGATCGATTCCATGTGGCCTTCCAAGTTCAGTGATCTAGAATGGATACACGTGGTTTCATGCTGCCGGCCCGAGAAACCGGCCCGCCCTGCAAGGACAACTTCAATTAAACGTCAAGAACTGCCATCACATCCATTCTCATCCATCAATTCCGTGACATTTACACTACGGGCTTAGCGAACATTCAACAGTTTGCTGCCCTAGTCTGAATGAAAGTTCGCTCGCTCTTGCTCTTGGAAATTATGGTCTTGGAGTGTGTACAAAGCACTGGGCCACTGGCATAAACTTTCAGACCTGTTGACTCGCGAGTCGCGAGCCTGTGGCACTGAGATGAGTTCTTCATGTCGTCTTGCGTATGAATGCATTTAGGTAAGACCAATCAGCTAGTACTGAACTTAGTTGGAGCTGCTAGGCGTAGAGGCAATGGAAGCATCCGATCCTCATTAAGCGTCATTCATAGTACAGTGTTATTTCTGACATCCATATTGTTCTTCAATCAGACTCGGAGGAGCACATACAATACCGGCACATGCTGCAGTGGTCGGCTACATCAGCAAATCTACAAATCTCTTTCTATACTTTCAGCGCTTTTCGTCACTTTTTTGCTGGCACGCAAGTTCACAAGCTCGTGCAAGTCAAGAAGTACTTGCAGGTGAGAGAAAGTAAGAAAGCCAGAGGCGAATAAAACTCAAAACCTAATATTAACAATATACGCTAAGATAAAAATTCCTGACAATGATGATCGACATTATTGTTGACGAAGTATGAGCGATAAACATCAAGGGAATTGGAGAAATGTAGTTCCTCAGGTATAAATGATGATCCAAAGACCGGAATAAGATGTGCTGCCCTAGCTATGCAATCGAGATGAATGATGGCAAGCGTGCGGCGTCCCCTAATGCCGCGTTCAAATTCAGGAGTTACAACCCACATTCTTGTATCCTCGTCTACATTATCCTTAGGGGTAAGCCATTCAACCAGAGCACATGGATAGCGTGAACCACCAGATGTAAAGGAAAAAAAAGGCGGACACGTCCAATAACCATACCCTTCATACCACCAACGTCTGGACCTGTCTGAACGAAGACAGTGTCATATCGAGCATATTCATCTCGCCAACTGGGGTTACAGCGAATCCTCTCTTGATACATACCACCAGCACCACAGAGATCACTGGGCGTGAAAAACCGGGCTACGGCAGAATGAAAACATGAACGCGCCCAACAAAAACAGGGCAATGCTCGAGAGGAACATCATCGGCTGATATGGCTGTGTTTGGATTCAGTTGGTCGTATAAGAATCGGCGCAGGAGCTCTGGGAATCGAGGCTGTTTGATGCATGCAAGCTGCTACACCTTCAGCTGATGTTGGGTATCCTCGGCTGCAGAGGAGACATCATTAGATATCAGAATAGAATTACAGTATTAATCAGAATCATACCAGGGAGACAGGCCAATTCAACAGAAGATAGCGCCTTTGGACCATTTACAGGGCCACCGTCATCACCGTCATCACCATCATCTGCTTCGAGAGCAGGCCGTGGTTGTGGCTGTCCACCTTCCTGAACATAGCAGTATATGAAGCCGTCGTTCCATCCATCATACCCAGCTGAGTAAAAGCCCTTCGTGCCGCAGCCAGCTTTTCAAGCCCGGAGGATGGTTTTCAGCATCTGTATAAGGGCTTTGTCACGGCTTGAACGTCGCCAAGGCTCCTTGACAGCCTTGATATGTTTGGATTCTGTGATCGAAGAGCATAGCCCATTGGGAGAGCCGAAAAGGCGAATTGAATGAATATAGTGAAGAAGGGAATGCTGGCGTGGGAGCGAAATGAATTCTCCCTTCACACCAGCAGAGTACCAACAAAGAATGTGCGATAGTGATGGAAACGGCAAGGGAATCTTTGAGCTTATCGAGATCGGTGGGTGTGATGGCGTTGCGGCGCACAATGTAACAAAAATCAAGAAATGCTGACAAGCATTTAACCGATGGCAGCGGGGATCATGTCCTGCGATAGCACCAAGGTACACCTGTGCAAGCGAAACAAAGTTATTAGCGACATTGAGTTAATTTGCTGCACCGAGTAAATTTACTTCATAAGTGCCTTTGAATCATTGCCGGTCCATTGTGAGAAATCACGGCCATCAGGGAAGCGCCGTAGTTTTGGAAATGCTGGCACAGCCGAATACTATAGAAAAGAAAGAGACATGGAGTTGAGGGCAAAATAACTGAACTGGGTTGAGAAAAGCCATACCGGTGATCAATGTCGGCAACAATCTCTTGCCCGCGTGCCTCTCCATGCAATTCCAGCAAATACTCATTCACCCACATTACGATGTGGTCTTTGAACGTCCCTTTGATTATCTGATGAAGAAGATCAGCTGATAAAAGCTGATAAATGTCGGCCCTTGGGAAACTGGATGTGAAAGGCTATTGAGGTGTGTTTAGGATGCAGACGCGACATGTTGGCTAACAGACTTACAATAATATCCGCGCGAACACCAAAGTCAGTCCATAATATGCCCGGGTCCCAACTATTAATAAGAAGTTCGGTTTTTATTTGACTTCGTAAACGGGCGCCCCCAGCGTCTAAATTATGGGCTTTGCATCGCA
>WHVC01000192.1:0-46574 GCA_015178925.1 Russula emetica | reverse complement strand
GACCCACGTCGAGGGTTTCGAAGTATTCGCCCACTTTGGCGACGAATTGTTCACTGCGCTCGTCACCCTCCGGGAGGTTTTCATCTGGCGCATCGGTTTGGGGAAGGGAAAGGAGGGCGAGGGAAGTGCTTGCGAGGGAAAGAAAATGGCCATCATGGCCTATGTCCTGTGTGGGTAGCGTGCGTGGTCATGTGGTTGTAGAGGGGGGCCAAGGCAAGAGAACTGACCTTTTCTACTCTGCCAAGATCATGTATTTGGCGGGCTGTGCGGGATGAGGCCTATGAGGACCAAATTGGGTCCGCGTCGTAGTATGAGCGAGTCGGTACAGTAACGCGGACCGAGGACGGAGTGACAACCGATTTTTCAATTCAAGAACACGTCGCAAACATGGACGTGTGGGATGCGCAGGGGAACTTGAAGAACTGGGTCCTCAATTCAAGTCGGCGTAGAGACGTCAAGTTATCGCGCGATTAGCTTACGCTCTATGGTAGACTTGATGCGAACGCAATGGAGTGTGGCCCGCCTGTCTATACTGAAAGAACCATTCCAATGGCTAAAGTGAAAGTCATTGAATGTCTTTTTGATAAGTTCAACAGCTTCCACTTCCGATTTGAAAGGGCTCCAATTCGTCGTGTTCGCAGTTTGCGGAGCGCATGAGACAACCTCTGCAACGCCTAGAAGAACCTGCCACAGACAATGACGCCGGGATACAGTGCGTAGGGTAAAACCTCTTCGTACTGTGAATCGTACATAAAACTTTCCCACAAACAGGGCATACGACGATGCATAAACGACCAACAGCCTGTTCCAAGAGGTAGGAAGTCAGACCGTGATTTCATCGAGAGGGATGGCAGAACACCTGGAACGGAAAGAAGGACGTACGAAAGAGGCCAAGTCAGCAGCGCTCGGAGCGTTTGGGGAGGAGAGACTCAGCATGTGGTGAGTTGGCATTATTGGCTCTAGGCCAAGGCGTGATGCGTGATGGCCGGGGGCTAGATACAGAAATGGGAGTGGTGGAATTGTTTTGTATCCCCCCCCCCAGAGAATAGAACAGTGTATGTGCAGGGCGGTATTACCCAGCATGGAAGGTGCGTCCGCTTCAAGTGCTACACGTGCTACACCTTCTACACTGGATGCTGCTTTTACAAATGCACTGTCATGCTCTCGGGAATGAACTATAAAACGCTCACAGAGTCCAGGACGGCCTCCACATCCTCACAATCAGAATTATACTTATCTTATGCCTAAAGTTCACACTTTCTCCTCTCGCTCTATTGAAATCCTCACCGCTCTTCCCCTGTGAAAGTCTGTCGCGGAGACAGATACACTGAGATTTGGACTAGTGCAGAACCGAAGTCGGATACAGTATATTCACGTAACTGTCCGAGAGCTCTTTAAGTGTGAAAGAATGTTAAGAACGTGCACGAAAAGGAGGAAGGGGAGGAAAGCGGGAAGAGATGATGGTCCCACAAAGGGGCGGGACTTGTTTAAGTATGTCGTGTTGATATGCATGCCTGACGATCAAGTGGAGGTGCACGATCCCAACTGAAGATAGAAGCTGGGGCGTGTGTACGGGTTACGTGCACATTGAGGCATTTACTGAAGAGAATGACGTGTGCTGTCAATGGCTTACCACAAGGCTGTGTGACTAAGTGAAAGATTGTAAGAGGAGTGGTCATCTACGTATTGCGTCTCGTGATTCATAAAGTAAGCTAGAGGCGCGGGACACGCTGACTAAGAACAGAGTTGTTGCAAGTGCAGTTGACCCGACGGCTCAAGCGCTCAAGTAGCGCTTGGCAGCCGGGGCAAGATACTGAGAATTCGAATCGGTCGCAGTGGCTGCTGAGTGGCATTGGTCGCGCCAGTCTGAGAAGCCGAATCAGTTGCAGTCGAATCCGCCGCTCTAGTCTGCGAAGCCAAATCGGTCGCAATGACATTTGTGGCGCTGTCGAACAGAAATAAGACGCGAGAGTCGAGGATGTACAAGCGGAGCGATGTCAAGGCGCAACTGCACACACACACACAGGAAGATGAGGGGAAGTATCAGGAAAAACGTCTTTTGATAATGAGTGCTAGCGAGGAATAATTTGGCTTAATTTGGTAAGTCCATTTCAAATTATCCCTCGCTAGTAAGTTACTCTCTAGCATTCGCTAGCACTCATTATCAAAAAACGTTTTTCCTGATGAAGACTCTGAACATTCTCGGCACTACAGGGAGTTCTTAAAATACATACAGAAGCCTTTGTGGCCACTACACATCAAGCAAAGTAGGATCGAAAGAGGCAATACTTGTAGAGCATGAGGCAGGAAAAAGAAAATGGGTGAAGGAAAAGTAGAACAGGTACGAGAATAAGCGAGGGCGCGAGTGCATAGGGCAAGTCGTGTTTGATGCCATGAGGTGGGCGAGCGTAGGTAGAGACAAATGGAAATGGATGACGTAGCAAAAGAAAAAAGAGACTCAGTCAGAGAGAAGAGAATAGGTGAGAGTGCAGGCGAGCATGAGGCTCAAAATCCAGTAGGCGCCGGCCGCAGTGGCGGCTGGCGCGCTAGACGGATTCCCGTTCGCGCCGAAGCATTTCTGTCGTCGTGTAAAAGGGATGATAAATATTCGAAAAAAAATGTATATGGTAGCCTGTGAGCACGCACCTGGAAGAGCGTAAAGTTCTTATCGATGACTGATCCGTTCGTAGACGAGTTATAGAGGTCGAAGAAAGATCCCTGCGCGCCCACGCTGACGTTGATATCTGCATTAGCGGCCAAGCATGGCTGTTGTTTCGACGCTTTCGCGGAGGAGATGGACCCTTGGAGGCCGAGTGAGGCGTCGAAATCCAGGAATACGCTCGCGTGGGCTGAGCCTAGTACGCTTATCCCGAGGAATATTTGCGGGATGAAATGGGTCGATGCATCGAGCGTCGAGCCATTGTTGGCGCTGAAAGTCACCTCTGTGATTAAGGGTATTCAAGTTAGTTCGATGAATATGGGTAGGGCGGCGAGTGGGGATGATGAGATAGTAAAAGTAAAAACTCACGCTTGCTGCTTGACGAGATATGATCTACATTCGATCCATTTTGGGGCGGGAAGACGAAGGAGGAATTACCAAAATCGTAATTCACTTCGACGGTGGCATTCACATTTGTAAATCCGAAATTAGCGTCAATGCTGCCCAATAACGTAAATTCGGGACTGATATCAAGGATACTACGATCAGGCGTGAGCTGCTATCCATCGTATGAGGTCTCGCATCCACGGCCACGTACTCAGGGATATGAAGGTCTGGAATTGAAAGGTTGGATTGGAAGAGCGTGACGTTGCCCGAATTGACAGACCCAGAGAAATCGCCCGAGAAACTAAGATTGGCGTCGGCGTTGCCGTCCAAGACTACACAAAGATTATCGACGTGGTCAATCATTGTCTCGGGATGGCCGAGCCTAGCAAATACGGTATAACATACCAAAAATTATCTCGAACTGGGTGACATTCAGGGGAACCATTGTGCCCGAGGCGACGGCACTAATGTTTACCGATCCCTGGAGGTCGGTGTAGAGGTCGATGGAGCCAGATCCGTTGCTGAATAGATTATTGTGGCCAGAGTAGTTGACCGAGGCCGAGCCTAAAGTACAGTATACACGAGAGTAAAATAGGGATCAGCGCACCGCCTCGTGACAATTAAACGGAGAGAACGGGTCCAAACGAACCATGTACATTATCCGGTCCAAACGTATTAGCTCGCCGATGGATTTGATTTTGTGACCTGGCAAGAGACCTCGACCTCCGGTTCACTGCATTCGAATAGTCTGGCGCCTTCTGGCCTTGTACAGAGAAGTGGACTTCACCACCACTGTTGCAAAAAAATTGGTCTATGTAAGTTCAAGCGCTCCAGAGATGAGACAACACGCACTGTGAAGGGCTAGCCGCGGCAAAGTCAGTGTCGAGCGTCAATCGGTGGACGGGGGCCTCCGAGCCATTACCGCCAGTAGACAAGTTGGATTGGATAATCTGGTGTTGAACCACGCGCGCAAACGGCGTCGGGCCACACTGAGAGTCCAGACAGTGAGTTCGGCTGGAAGATCAATGAAGAAAAAAAAGACAAAAAACATACGCTTTCTGACAGACGAACAATGGTGTTCACCGCGCCGTTACCCTGAAAGAGGTGGTTACAGTCTGGATTGTTGTCCTTGCATATCAGCTGGATATCTTGCTTTGAGCTAGTCGGGTGGCATTCTGTCGTAATCTCCCAACCATTGGCGGGGGTAATGTCCGAAATCGCACCGACAGGGCCCCACTATGTGTACGTAAAAATATGGTATCAGCAAATGGTACGGAAAAGCGACGTGCTTGGCATAAGTATGCACAGACTGACAATGTTCACCGACCCTGAGGAGCCAGACTCTGCAGGCAAGTCCCAGGAGCATGTGCCTTGAGTGCATGGAACAGACCAGTCGTTCACGGCTAGTGCTCGCTGGCCTGAGGAGAGAGCAAGAGCGAGGCATAGTGCTGCTGAGGGTTTTATGGAGGAAGGCATTTTGCGTTAAGGGGAATGAGTTTAATATACTGTAGAACGGTGCCACTCGGAGTAGCGAAAGGAATCAAAGTATCAAATGCAGAGACTGCGAAATAATACGATGACAGTGGAGAGGTAGATATGTATGTATGTGTAAAACATTATATACTGTACTTGGACGAAGAGCAGGATGTGAAAAAAGCGAGAAGTACAGTAACTAGTACGTGTTCGCCGGTTACCTGGATCCTGTCTGCAAATGCTGAGTTTGAATCTCCCTTGATTTCCACATACAGGGTCATCACGTGCCGCTTCGGCGAATCCTCGAATGGCGGAAGTACGTCATCCTTTCCTTTGGCCCTTTCCCACATACAGCGGTTCCTTGATTATGATTAACTTCTACATCATTCCAGAGCGTGGTCGGGCCCCATCAAATATAATTTCTTATTATGCCCAAATACAGCGTCCTTTTTTTCTACTTCTTCTACAGTAGTTGCCAGCGGCCCAGCGCAACAGTGTCCAGGTTCGCGCGCATGGTAACTTAAAGCCATACCTACGTTCGCCCACCTCATGGCATCAAACAAGACTTGCCCTATGCACTCGCGCCCTCGCTTATTCTCATACCTGTTTTACTTTTCTTCCAGAATCAGGCGAGCGTGCAGTGGTGAATCTGATGGAATCATCACAGGCACCAGGATCCAACAAGTCCAGCCGGGCGCAAGGGGCATCACACGATGCGCCTGGCAGATTCGCCCATGGGAGCGCGCCCGCCGGCCATACAGTACCCACCCCTCCCCCCTTTTCTAATTTGTTTTAAACAACAAGTTGTCAGTGGCCATGCCGGTTGCGCGTGCACTCATGCACTTTCACCTGTTGCTCATCAATTACTGGCAGCAATGAACTTTCCATTCGAGGGATTGTTGCATTGCCCAGGCAGGCCTGTGCGCTTCTTGCATGAGGCAGAAGCGGATTGAAGGGTCTTTTAAATATAGGTAATAGCGGGTTTACCTGGAGTGGTTTCGAGGGATAGAGTTTGATGGCAGGACAGAGGAAAATGAAAGACGTGCGCCGCATGCACTCAAACCATGATGTATCAAAGCTGCCCCAGGGCGATCCTGTTACACTAGTCTGCCCACGTATCGACATGTAGGATTGTCCTGCCTACAACACTGCTACAGCCTGCCAACCTATGTGACATCACACGTCTTCAATGCGTGTTGAACGTGAACACTTGTTCTTTTCTTAAAGTGCAGTTTTATTCTCGTGTTTTCTGGCAATCTGCACCCTTGCCTATCCTAATCCACGGGATCAGCCACATCAAGGCACCAAAGGACATGCATGATATTTTGTGACTCCTTTATCTGGCTGGATATAAGGAGAACGTCCGCCCTACGCTCGGAATGCGCACCTCGGGGCGACCGTTAAAGTCATCCCGAAACGAAACGGCGCATTAACCCATCACTGCATCACTCTTCACTCTTTCGAAATCGTCACCGCACCGAGTTCCTTGGTAGTTCCGCAGATCGATATTTGTGACATTTTCGGTCAGTATTTGTACAATTTCCCGGCTCGTAATGGAAGCCGCCAGATGTAGAGGAGTCGTACCACGGTTATTCTGGGACTTCTGCGTCCGCACCGCGCTCCAGTAGAAGCCGTACACAGCGGCAAAGGTCATCTCGCAATTTCTCATCGTCTTGGGCCATTATGTAATGCAACGTTGTCCAGCCCCTGTTGTCCGGCATTGATATCTGCCGTATGCTCGAGAAGCATTCAAGTTACCTCGAAATCTAACATCCATATTGCAAAATGCAATGGTGTTCCGCCGTAAACGTCACTGGGGCCCAAGTCATGTGGATGCTTTAGAATGAGGTGTCGCGTCAAGTACTGGTGTCCAAGTCGCACGGTGTAGTAAAGGGAGATATCCGTGGTGGATACATGGGAAATGGATGCTCAAAGCTTGATCCATCCGATTCTGTGCATGAATCGAGGTTCAAATCAAGATCTTTTTGGCCGATCCCCACACTGTAGCCAGAGCCATGGGTTGAAATGTGGCCTGTCAGAGTCAAGAAGATAAACGATTCCATCGTTATTCTGTGATAACACATCCTCAGCTTTGGCGTAGTTTGACGAGAATTTTTCCAGCGTATTTGGCCAGAGGATAGCCCTCGATGGCCTTTTCGTCCATGCTGTCATCTAATTGGAGTAAAACACCGAGGCAAGCTTGCACCATAATAGCATGCGCCGACTTGTGGTGGATATGGTGAAACGCAAAGCGGCCATTTCCGAGGTGGCCAGACGATCTGAGGAGAGGAACTCTTTGACGGAAAAGTGTGAGAACTGAACTCGGCGCGAATTCTCATCGCTGACGATGACGATCAAACTGGAACACGCGGACAGCACAGCTTGCTCTTGATCTGCCCAGCGGAAATCCCTGTTCAATTTCGGAATTCCTCCTGCCACATCAAAATCGATTGCAAGAACTTCCGCCAACTCTTCCACCGCAAGCGGGCGGACGGCCGCGGTGAGGCATTGTAGAAGTCGGTGAGCGTGGATTTGGCTTGGGAATTTCCTGTAGTATCCGCTCATACGTTGCATCCAACGACTGTGGCAGTTCCGCTAGAATACCCCGCACACTGGATGGAAGGCAAGGCCGCGGCGTTTCCAGTTGACAGAAAACCCAACGGAACCTGAATAAACAATAAGAAATAACATATAATTACAAATACTGTACTTACATGCCATCAGCCTTTTCGGAAAGCGTATTGATAACCAGTTCTTTGTCCGCTTCCCGCCTTTCTGTCAGAGCGAACCATGCAGGTCACAAAGTTGATAATAGCCATCTTTTGTCCGCTCGTGTCGTAAAGAAATATCGTATTAAATGTTGACGTCAAGGGCTCAAAGAATGTTCGGATATCGGCTTCTGGACGACTTGTGACGCAAATACGTAAATTTGGAAGCTTCGATGTGACAAGTCTCTCCAGAAGAGCCATGATTTGGTCACGAGACAACGGCAACCCAGTCGTGTTGAGGCACTCATCGATTGCATCGATGATAAGATGGGTAATCTTCTGGGACCTTGAGCATGTCCTCGACGCATTGAGTAAGTGCACTGATGCTGGGTTGATGTTTACCGTCGCGGCGAGCGGAATAAAAGCCATGGAGAACATCGAAGAAGCCAACAGATCGATTGCTAAGTTGGACGATGATTGAAGATAGCAGAGCGCGCGCATCTTGTTTCCTGGAGTCCTCAAAGTCGAAAAAGAAGAATGCGAGGTGTCCTGTCCCTGTATTAGATATGCCATTGATATCCTGGATGATCGCTGAGCTGGCCGACGGTCGAGAGTTTCAGCTATCTGCGCAAAAATAGAATTTGATAAATAACATACCTAAGGACAGATTTCCCAGATCCCGCTGTAGATATGGAGTTCTGTTAGCGGAGGAGGCAGTGAGGCAGGAGGATATACGTTTACCGTGGATACAGAGTAAGGAACCAGACTTTTCCAACTCCTGAAGACGCAGCTTTGAGTAAACCACTCCGCGGTACCTTCGTAATGGGCGTCGTTTGCGGTATTAAAATTTATGAAGGGATCCGCAGGAGAAAGCCGCTTTTCAACACCTTGGCGAATTTAGTTCCCTGTGAACATCTGAGCCTGCACAGCCAGCGACAAGGCGGCTATGAGATCACGAACGCTTCTCATCACTTGCATCTTTCGCTCGGTCACTTACGCCCCTTGCCATTTGTTGTAACTCTACCCTCATGTTCTCGCCACCTAGCCTAGCCATAAGTTCGATGATGAACCGAAAGAAATAAGGTGCGCACCGTCAAGGACAGCATCCACTCTCTTGATAGCGACTCTCACTTCGTCCCTAACATCATTGCCCACGCCATGTATGGCCTTCAAACCTTGCACACCCACCATCCGACTTTCCTCTTGTGTTAGTTTCTCGAATCTCCGCAAGGCATCTTCGATATCCGATCTTCCTATCAACTTTTTCAAGAATCTTTCTGAGGAGTGACGAGTTGAAAAGGGAGTGGCCCTTCATCGAGGATGAACCCACTTATTTTTCCCTGTTTAATCTCCATAGTCACGAGGGCAAGGATGAGAAGCACATCGACCATGACTTTTACTATAATGCCACTCATTTCTACCGTCGGCGGGAGTTCGACATATGTCCCAAGTCTGGTGAAGAAAAATTCGATATGTTCAAAGAGGTCAATAACTGCGCTTTGGCTAGCGCTAGCGACCAGAACCGCCTGGGGAATCAGGGCTTCAATTCAATGGAAAAGAAGAATTTGACGAGGAGCGCACAGAAAGAAGGGATAAAATTCCCGTAAAGATCACGCCCGCTGGTGGATATGTCTAGAGAATAGACTTTAGAGCGCAGGCCTTGGAAGAATAGACTTGTCGAGACTCACCAGGGTAACAGCACCGCCAATCGTTTAAGAAAAATTGTAGAGCACGTTCACGACTGGATTGACCCAGTTTGTGAGCCTCTCATCGCTACTCCCTGATTGGTCAACACCAGGAATCTGCCGTCGTAGTAGGATGTGGACTGCGTCGGGAGAATTGCAAGTTTCGAGCCTGTGAAGCAATGGATCTGATTTGAGGTCCTTCCCGGTTTTCGTTTTATAGGCTTTCAAAGCATTGTCGAAGGTAACCTGATAGTTCGAGTTCGAGTCAGCCGTGGGATGATTCTGGGAGATGGATGGATGGAGAAGAGGAAAGTGTACTATACAGTATATGGGAAGCTCTGGCCTCGCCCGCGACTTTCACGGGTCGCGGTTGGGCAGCATTTGTCACGTGCTGTGAAACTTGGACTGGCTGGATCCGGAGCTATATAACTTGGACTCTTGGAGGGGCGGTCTTTTCTCGACTAAACTTGTAATGAGCGATTCAGCGGCGACTCGAAAACAGCTCAAGATCAAATCTGGCGTCGTGAAGCGGTTCGTGGCGCTCCTACAATCTTAACTTAGCTTTATTAAGGAGATACCGATTCGATTCCCCATCCCCGATAACACACACGCAGATACCAGAAAGAACTAGCGCTCTACCGCGCCGAGGTCGCGGATGGCCAACGGAAACTCCAAACTTTTACTACCACGGCTAGCACCAATGGAGAAGGAGGAGGACGAGAGTCGTGGGATGTCAGGAATGCGGTGCGAGAAAACTCGTCCATTCCCCGCACCCCTCGCTCAAGTATATGTCTTTTGTTTTCCTTCTCCTTTCATATGACAGGCGAGTTTAGTGCGCGAGAGCGAGAATATGGTTCGTGATACTACGACGCGACTCGAGCGAGCTGCAGGGGAGCTCGAGGATCTCATAGTACGTGTTACACTGTCACCGCCCTTTCCATGCTCCTGTTGATGCGGGTGACATCAGAAATCTGCTAAAAGAAATGCGGAACTGGAGCAGGATCCGGAAGTACGCGATGCTGAGGCCGTCCTTGTGGCAGTCGGTAGTGCTTGATGATAGGTGACCAGGATCCCAACGTGTAGCATAATATTCTGTGACGATGCGGCAACATCTTTTCCTTCCCATACCCTCGGAAACTTTCTTTCCTTAACTTTGCGGTGAATGGGCGGCCGGTGCAGTAATCGCCAACTTTCGCCAACTGGTCACGCAAACCTAGACAAACCTCATGATGCTACGCAGTCATGTAAAGAAGTAAATACACGTTACGATACAGAAATCGACGAGAATACAGGTATACCTTCCCATCGTAACCCTCAACCCTTCCTCGGCTGACCCTCCGCCTCTGCCGCCTCTGCCGCACGTCTAGCGTCCGTCAGCCGAGTGAGCGCATCGAGGGCGCCTCGCCACGCATCGCGTTCCACGCGCTCCTCAAGCAGTCCGCGCGTTTTTTCCTTTGCCTGCGAATGGCTCCCCTCGGCCCCAGTTCCACTCGAGCCACGGTCTGACACACCTGGAGGGAGGGGGAAGGGGAGCCCCACACCTTGTGGTGGAGGAACGAATCCTGCTGGTGGGGCGGTAAGGACTGCGGGTGAGATACGCGCGGCTCGGATATGTGCTAGTGAGGAGCGGAGGGCCATTTGTATTCCCTGGAGGATGATGTATTTTTAGTCAATGACGTGGGGTGTCACGGGTGTGGTGCAAGTGAAGGGACGCGGAGAAGGAAATGTGGGTAGACGCACGTCGAGGGTTTCGAAGTATTCACCCACTTTGGCGACAAATTGTTCACTGCGCTCATCGCCCTCCGGGAGGTTTTCATCTGGCGCATCGGTTTGGGGAAGGGAAAGGAGGGCGAGGGAGGTGCTTGCGAGGGAAAGGAGATGGCCTATGTCCTGTGCGGGTGCCGTGCGTGGTTATGTGACTGTAGAGGGGCCAAGGCAAGAAAACTGACCTTTTCTACTCTGCCAAGATCATGTATTTGGCGAGCTGTACGGGATGAGGACCAAATCGGATCTGCGTCGTAGTCACTCATGAGCCTGAGGAGCGGTCCCGGTTCGGTAGCAGCGGACCGATGACGGAGTGTCAGTCAGAGCGAGTCAAAGTCAGCGATCGGCTTGACACCGGCCGAGTATCCCCTCCCTTGTCCCTGGCCTTATGCTGTCCTTGCCTTGCCCATGCCCTCGCTAATCCCCTTCACATAAAACCCGTTTATCACTCCCACCCTCCCAGCAAACTCTTCATCCACATACAGTACCATACAAGCCCGCGCCGCAGAAACAAGAACAGAAAATGGCACTGCCCAAGCTCCCCACAGAGCAATTTCCATCCACCAACTTCCTCATCTGCAGCGGCTCCATCCTCTTTGCATCCACTCGCGCCCCGCTGCGAGTCTGCCTCCTGCACCACACGGAGCGCAATGAGTGGTTACTACCCAAGGGACGTAAAGACCGAGGTGAATGCGTGCCCGTAACGGCCATACGCGAAACTTTCGAAGAGACGGGTTACCCATGCCGCCAGCTCCCGCTCGACATGATCACACGAGCACCCGCAGCAACCGCGCAGACCAAGGATGCACCCGAGTGCATACGGGCGTGCGAAGAACCGTTCATGCTCACCCTCCGCCGTACCACTACTACCCGTCCCATTATCAGTAACGGCAACGCCGGCAGCGGCAGCGCTAGCAGTAATGCCGCCGAGGAAGATACGCGCAACGGAGGCGTCAAACTCATATGGTGGTTCGCTGCCGTTTGTACGGGAGCGGATAAAGTCGACGGCACACAGACGGCCGTAGAGAGCTTCGAGAGCGCGTTTTTCGGCGTTGACGAGGCGTTACGGCGCGCTACGTTCCAGACGGATCGCGAGGTAATCGCCAAGGCTGTTGAGCTCGTTCGGGCGACCTATCCTGAAGCCAGGGAGGAAAAGGTGCCTCCACCGGCAAAGGCAGGGCGGTAGACGAAACCAATCTGAATGACTTGGTCGAAAGCGCAATTCACCCGTTTCTGGGGGTTGTTTATTCTCATTCCATGTCGGATAATGGTCACGAACGACTCTTTTTTTTGTATTTCTTTCTGGGTACTTTACTTTCGGACCTGTAAGTATAGAGGTTGGCACAAGTGCTATACATGTAGCATCGTATTAGTATCGTATTGCGTAGTCCCCATCTGGCCTGAGTATTGCTAAGCCTGCCCGAGGTGTTTCATCGCGATCACCACCGCCATGATCATTGCATCATCTCCTTCAAATCACTGATGATGGGTGTTATACATCCCCACTTCGCCATCGGAGACAATCTCTGGTTCCTCTGTTCGTCGCCGAGCAGGGGGGCATCGCCGGGACGTGCATTAATGGGGCTTTGCCTGCTCCTGGGGTCTCATGGAGGATCATAGGTGCTCGCGGTTCGTAATCCTACTTTTGTTCTATCTCTTTCCCCCTCCAATCCATCTTACTCAGGCTTTATCACCGTATCCCACTTTCTCCTCATCACTTCTTCCAGCAAACAACATCCCTTCCCAATCCCACATTTTCTTCCCACCTTCTGACCAATCAGGATCATTTACGCGGTGGTCTTTCCAGCGACCTTGCAGGACTACAACTGCAGACGGGCATAGTATTATAGCCAAACCATCTACCCGAGCGATTCCAGAATAGGTGACTCTAGTTTCGAGTGTTACCGTTGTTCTTCATGAGCAAACACAAACTTTCGGTGAATTCCGCAGAAGGGACAATCTAATTGTCCCTTTTTGAGTGGCTTCATGACTTTGTTTTGTTTCAGACAAAATCTTGAAGCCACTCAAAAGTTGCCGCATCAACTCTGCATACAGTAAGCTTTCTGCCCAACGCCGAACTGAAGGCTGCCTACAAGTATCAGGCCGATTCCCTCGTTAAGGTTCTTAGTCAGGGTTTCGGTCTGGTATGTTCGCAGGCGTTGAGTGGATGTTCAAATCTTCTGATCGTCATTTTATAGCATTTCCCACCTGTGACAAGCAGTACACATATGCAGCGCTATTTCTACTCTCTGAATGTGCCTTCTTTGGTCCCTTAACGCGCATCTTGGTGATATCCAAGTGTATCAGGTGGTCAAGGGCATCATTGACGGCTAACGATCCGGGCGATCAAACACTTTGAATCGTCGTGATACTGACATTTATACCAAGATTTCTCCTACAGTGACAATCATCTCAGTCCATAGCGACTCGTAGTCGCTATGACCGAGATGATTGCCAAGATATTCACAGAGCTGCTCTTCACGCTCGCAAGCTAGGAAACCCTTCCCAATTTCGGAGACTTGGTTGGACTGGACCGAATGATCGTTTATTATGATCATGTATATCCACTTCACCATCGGCGACAACCGCGGGATGCAGATGATTTGGTGGTTCGCTACGGTGTGTACGCCGGGGGCAGATAAAGTCGTTGGATTGCAGACTGAGATGGAGGACTTGTTGGAAAAACGGCGCGCGCGTGCGTGAAAACGATGGGATTAAGGAGGGTTGGGGAGTGGGCAAACGTGTGAGCGTTCCCGAGGGTATTTACATGTACTTTATACTACTGTATGTACTATATGTCAGTTGAATGGAAGGGGAATTAGTATGACACTCAGACAGTAAGAATAGTGCTAAGATGGATGGGGGGAAGGTCCGTGCGAGCTCGATTTCAACAGGACTTTGAGGGCGCATTTTTTGAGGTGGACGAGGCAATGCGGGTGGCGACGGACTCTGAGAGACCGCTGCTGTAGGCCGAGTTAAACTGTAACTTAGGATACACGGTTTGGTAACAAGGAAATTAGAGTCCAAGAGTGCCACTGGCAGTTAGCGAGCGCCAAGAGTGCCAAGGCTATCGGCTCACGTGATCTATGGAGTGGGATGTTCCCACAGGTCCACGGGGAATGTTATGAAGTGCAATTATGGATAGACCACTTGTTCTCATTCTCGACCACGTCTGATGCTCAGATTTGCTCAGATTCTCCCCGCTCCAGTCACTGTGTCCCCAGAAAAGCGGCAATCGTCTCCATTTCGTCCTCGCGCCATCCTGCCTCGTCGTTTACGCTGTCACTTCTTCGGTCTCCTCTTTCTCGCCTCAATCGCTTTCTTCTTCCATCACAACCGTTCTTCAACCTCAACCCCAACCTCAACCTCAACCGCGGACGACCCAGACAACCTCCTCCCCTTTCTGCGCGGCCTCCCCAAGCCTGAGGGCGGCAGCAACCCACCACGCTTTTACGAATGGCATGATCGCGAGAAGCGTCTGCCCCAGCACGACGTCAACCTGCCCTTCCCTCAAGGTCGAGAGGGCCGTTATATTCGCTTCACGAATCAGGTCTGCTGTACGTTGTTTTTTTTTTCCTTTTTTCCGCGGCTGCGGCGCAGCCGCCATGTCATCACATAACTGATTGGCCGATTATCGGACGAAGGCCTCGGCTGGGGTAACGCTATGCAAGAGATGCTGTTTAACGCCCATCTTGCGTACCTTTCCAAGCGAACGTAGGCTCACTCCCACTCTCGTCCAATTTTCACCTCGTCATCTGCTGATCTTGCGCAGGTACGTGTTTGACAACTACACTTGGGACAAGTCACCCGGCGATTTTTCAACCTTTTATGGCAAGACGATCACCGCCCGGGTCCCCTTAACCGCACTACTTTCTGGTACGCCTCCCTTTCCCCGTCCGTATCTACACGTGCATAATTTTTATCTCCTTTCAGGCCCCGTCGCCGGCGACCCATTTCCGTCATCCGCGGGCGGCTCACCAGCGGTCATCCCCGAATTTTTTGACGAAGTTTGCCCAACTCGTACTGTTATTGATCGAGATAAGATCAATGGCGCTCTAGGGGGTGCATCAGCCGCGACGATTCTCCAGGCATGGCTTGATGAGCTCGAACGGACGGAGGATCGATGTGTGGAGATCAAGGACCATACGCCCCAGATCTTCGACTTTTGGTACGCTCTCTCTCACCCCGCCTTCCCTTCTCTTTTTCGCTTGCTTGGCGGGATCTGATCTACCCGGGTGGAAAAGGTTATTCGGTGACTCAAGAAGATTGCTTGACATATGGCCATCATTATCCACATCACCAATCCTCACCCACTTTTCCTGGTCCCCACTCATCACCGCCGCCCTTTCTGCAAACGCGCATTTCATCCATCCCACACTCTCCTCGTCCACTCCATCTTCCTTTGTACCCTCTTCCAACACACCTCCTCTTTCAGGCCTGCTCGCGCTGCACATCCGGCGAGGGGACTTTATCGAGCACTGTGAACATCTCACCAACTGGAGCGTCCGCTTCATGGGCTTTAATGAGTTTCCCGGGCTGCCAGATAGGTTTACGCCACCCGCATCCAGCTCAGATAGTTATGACGATCATTACGGCTATGATCTATCACCAGAAGAGCGAGCACTTTACCGCACGCACTGTTTTCCTGAGATTGAGCAAATCGTTTCGCGTGTGCGCGACGTACGCGCATCGCTCCTGCGGACGACGAAGCTCACGCGCGTATACGTGCTGACGAACGGGAGGCCAGAGTGGCTTCGGGAACTCAAGGATGCGCTACAGGAGGACGCGAGGAGGGAGCGTTTGAACGAGTGGGAGCATATCGGGACAAGTCGCGATCTGCGTTTGACGGGCGAGCAGAAACATAATTCACAGGCTCTGGATATGGCCGTCGCTCAGCGCGCTGAGGTTTTCATTGGCAACGGGGTACGTCACATGGTCACTTGTTCTTTCTGTTTGTTTGTTGTCAGGTGGGGAATGCAGACTTATTTTTTTCCCTTAGTTTTCGAGCTTGACATCTAATGTTGCCATGCTACGCGCTGCATCAGGTCGCGATTGGGAGACGATGCGTTTCTGGTGAGGGACTCGAAAAGAGTCTCAATGCCCGCTTGCGCCTGGCTCGCTTATCAATCCCAGAGGGGAGAGGGATGCGCGTGGAAAACTTGATCCCAATTTTTCTGATGACTGCGTAATGATGCGATGCTATAATATTAATGTTCATGCGTCTTATGTAGGATGGTGATTACATGAATCATTTCACGATGGCTACCTACCTACTTATTTGCATACGGACTCTGAACGACTCCCAGTGTAGAACTTTGTTGTTTCTTTTCCGATTTATTCCCCCCCTTTTTTATTTCATTTTGCACACCTTTAGATACCTACACGAGATACACGGTAAATTTATACGTTTCATACCTGCCCCTTTTGTGTCGACGTGTCGACTTCATGAAGGGATTGACTACGATGACTCGCGCTCAAATATTTGAAAATTTGAAGGCTCGCTCTGAATCCGTGTCGCATCTCTTTCTACCAGTGCATTCTACTTCAAAAGGAACGCCGACTTATGCGCCGCAGCAGTACTCTCCCGCAGCGCACAGCCACGTCATCAGCAGCCACTGAGGTCATTTTTCTTTAATTTTTTTTGGTACGTCTGAGTGACCTCAGGCCGGAAACCCTCTTTCGTCGTCTCTTTTCTGTACTACTGTACTACTGGCGGACTTTTCGCCGGCTGGCGGCTGGCCATCTCGCCCTGCTCGTTGTGGACAGTCCTGTTGAGCACACCACAAGGCGATAATGGCCCACACAGCCCGCTGCACAGGTAATGGACTCTACCGGCTCCAACTTGAATGCTGCAACTGGCAGTCTCAGAAAAGGAAATCTGGAATCACTAGTACTAGGGAAGTCATTGGTGGCGTAACTCGAATCTGACAAACACAACAATCAGTAGGCGCTGGGACTCTCGGAGGGGAACTGAACTACTCAAATCCCGATAATCCTGGTTAATATACTCTCGTCTTTCCTAGAATCAGCGAGACGACATGTATTCAGCCACCGCACTTGTGGCCGTTTGAACGGTCCTTTTCCAATTTCCCACCCTCTTGTGACTTATCTGTGGTTGTACAGCCACATCTCATGAAGGTGGCCGTGCGTATCGTGGTGTCTGAATAGAGATCGAGTACTAGGACAGGTCCAAGTCACCTGCGACTCATATATAAGGTATGCTCCGCAGCTCTGAGTCCCCTCACCCAAGGAGCCAAGACGTTCCTATTATCTCTTCCGCAACCACTATGATTCAGAGTTCCTCCGCGGCCACCTCGATTTCGAATTATCGGTCCATCTTTGAAAGAGCTCAAGAGGTCTATAGGGAGAAGACCAAGAGTGACCTCGCTTCGCATCCGCTGCTGACCGAGATTGAATCATGTGATTGTCCCGAGGCGATTCTTACCACGCTCCGAGGCGAAATCCTCGGGTTCGATCAGGCTCGGAGTAGTAACAACAAGTCATCAACGTGGCTCAATTCAACTGTGAAAATACTCCATGCCTTTTTCTCAACCATTGGCGAGAGCGTTGGCCTGGTACGATACGACTTGTTGAAATATTAATTTTTCGAATTTGGCTTCCGTACTCCGTAAGAGGCAAAAAGCGACTCTTGAACGTGACGCCAGCCTGAGCAAGAGAGGCGGTCAAGTTCGATGTCAGTCTGGAGGTCCTTTGCCCACCTTCCCGACTCTTTCCTTCCAAGTTAAGGTCTCCAGCGCGCTCATGGTTCCCACATCACATTGCCGTGTCCATGGAAGCGTTTGAGCGCCAACCTGTGCGGCGTTGTCGACCATCAAATACCCCTTAGCATGCTTAGCAATTCACAACTTGTCTCCTACTGCATTGACCGTGACGATACGATTCATTCCACAGGTCGGACATTCAATGCCAGTACCCTTCATATGCATCTTTTCACATCCTGGAAACGACGAAAGGCTGAGGAGCGGGCAAAAGCCCGGTCTGATGAGATCGACCTTCGTCTAGAGGAAGAAGCAAAGTCTTTAAAACGACTTTGCAACGTCTTGTTGATGAGTTCGTATCCTTATTTAGTGATTCTACGTCCTCTACCTCGTACAATCTGCGTTGACCTGCTAGGTATTCCCGAATCCGAGGCCGCGGCATTTGAACTAGTCAAGCGCATGAAAATCATGCACGATACGTATACCCACGGCGAACTCGTTGAATTTCGGCCAGATATATGGAAATTCCTTCTGCAAAATTCACGTAGTATTGTTATGGCTATTCAAAGTCGGAATCTAGGGCCTATTCGAGGCTCAAACAAAGTAAGCTGCGTATTCTACATTTCCCATCTCTTGTTGTAGACGCTGCCATCATAAAGGCAAATTGCGAGTACATTATGAGTCACCGAATCGACACCGACAGTCCCAAATTTTCGTTCCGGCCCAAATTCAGTCGAGCTGTTCAGGACCTCTGGGCAGAGCAGATCATTCCTCTATTGTTGGAGCATCCATCCCGTCTCTCTGTAGATGATAACGCTGCGTAGTGAGTACGGTTCACCTGTCCTGACCCATGATTCGACTTTCTTCAACCGAAGAAGCATTGTACCTTCATTGTGACCCCGACATCCGTGCTGATCACTCCCTACATATAGCTTCTTTGCGGAGGCACAGAGGATTGTTGCGGAAGATTATGTCCCATCAGTCGAAGACGTTCTCCATACCGCTGAGAGGGGAATTCTGGAGACCTACTTCAAATTGGGCCATTTATCGATCCGAGTACTCCAGGTTTATGGTCAAGAATGCTGTAAGGTAGGAGCACGGGCTGCGCTCGCGCAGACCACTCCAGTGACCCTCTCATATGTCTGAGTCGCCCGGAAAGTTCCTTTATGCCCGACCCTTCTTGACGCGTCGACCTCCTCCCGGATCGCGGGACTCGGAGTAAGTCGGCCGAGTATTCCTTATTTTTCCTCGTGTTTGTTCTGTCTTCCCCCTTCGTTCCACGCGCGCTTACAGTTTAGGCGCCTTCGATACGTATTACAGAGGGCGCGTGCCTCGTTGCTATCTAACTGACAGCCTCGTGGCTGCCTGTCGTTGGCATCTTTTTCCAAAGCATTACTCTGATCGCCCCTTCTCTCGCTCGCCCACGCTTTATAGTGATCCCTTTTCTCATTTACATTATGCTTCCTCCCCCGTTCCGCCCACGTTCCCGACTTTGGACGACCGGGTACAAGTTTCGGACAGGCTCCGTGCCTTCGCGTCGGGGTGGCCACCAGCCACGCGTTGTCCTCGAACTTCTCTTGATTCTCGTTTTTCTCACTTACTTACCGATCGTTTTACCGTAGAGTGCAACGGGCTGACATGTTGGGAGTCCTTCCATGTATTTAAAGAGTCCAGCATAGGTCACAATGGCCATCATCATATATCTGGTCCCCTTTCTCTTTCTCCTTCTCTCTAAGCGCGAGACGTCCCAGGACGCGAGTTTATCTCTTTTTCTATTTTTTTTCCTTATCCGAGTCCGAGACACCGACGATCGGGTCATCGAGGCCTAGTACGTTCCACCCTACCGATCCCACACTGACAGCCGTCCCTAGGCCTCCGTCCTCTTCTCTTCTTACTGCCCCTTTCCCCATCTCCTTCGACATCTCCTCCCTACTCGAACTCACAGGCGCGGCCTTAGGCTGTGCTACAATTGGCTGCCCCAGTGAGGCGGAATCGGAGATTCCCCTCGCACCCCTCGTCTCGACGCTTGGTTCTGCGGTTGTCTTAGGCAACCACCCTATGTCTGTACCTGTCAGCGGTCTCCCACCAAGGAACTCGTCTGGCAGATTCATCCGAAGACCCGACGTGCTTCCTCTCCCTCCGGTCGTCGATCATCCAGACTCGCACGGAGCCGAGACAGCCCCTCAGCCCATACGCACCCCAACACCCCATACCCCTTCACTTCCAAACACTCCCGCGCGTCCAATAGTAGCCCTCAGGGACTTCGGCGAATCTCCGATACGTGGCCCCTACTTCGGCGACCTAAGTTCCGGAAGTTCAGTCGCGTCGCTAGACTCGGACTCAGACGATCTCCCTCCAGCTCCGCCTCCGCCACTTCGTGCCTTCTTGAGTTCTGGGCGACGATCCACCTCGTACTCGAGTTCCAGCACCATCCCTCTTCCTCTATTCTTGAACCGACCTGTCAACAACACGCTTTACAATCCCCCGCCTATAATCCCACCCATGTATCAACCCGCCCCACAAATTCCGCCTGCTCCCCAGTACCAGCCTGCCCACAACCGCGCGGGCACCGGCCCAGCCGCTATGCCAGCACCACGCTCCAACAGAGCACCTCATTTTTCCGGCGCGGTAGACGACCGCATTGAGGATTTCCTCAGGGAGTACGAAGAATTTGCCGACAGCTGCGGGCTATCAGACCGACAAAAGGTAGAGGTCGTTACCCGCTACACGACAGCGGAACTTAGGGACTTTTGGAAGTCTCGGGCTGGGTACTTAGCTCGCGAGTGGAGGCTTCTGAGGCGGGAACTGCTTCAGTTGTACGAAGCGACCTCTAACCAACGGCGACACACCGAAGGGAAACTCAGGAGCTTTGCTAGGAAGTCTGCTGAGTCCCGCATGAGGGACGAAGACGACGTTATCCAATACTATCGGAAATTTATTGTTCGCTGTCAACCCTTAATGGACTCCCAGCGACTGACTGCCGGCACGCGCGATAAGATCTTCTGGGAGGGATTCCATAAAAAGGACAGGAGCGAGATGAAAACAAGACTCGTGGCCGAACATACTCGGCAGCCCACGGATGTTCCTTTCGACTACTTAGACGTCTTCGAAGTGGCTAGGGCAATCCTTGGCAACCAGGGTCTGAGTTCTGAGTCCGACGATTCCTCGGACGAGCCAAGAAAACCCAGGAGCCGGCGCTCCGCGCGTACTAGAGATAGAGGATCTGATCGGGAAGATCGTGAACCGCGAGGAAGAGGATCTGGCTATAGGTCCCATGAGCGGCACCCTTCCCTCTCCCCTGTCGAACGCAACTCACGTCCCCGTCACTCCAGCGATCGCCGCTCATCCCCTACGGTGATCGAGACAAAAGTAGTCCGCTTTAAGGAGGCTATGCAGCCAGAAGAGCGGCAGGAAATCGAGAATCTCATAAGAGGTATGCGCGGTCTTTCAGTACACGAGGAAGCATACGCCATGTTGTTTGCCGAGTGCATCATACGGTTCCCCGATCTGGGGCAAGTCATGCCTCAGCCAGCCTTCGTGTCCGCGCCCATCCCTGCCACTACTTCGTTCTCTGTCCAAACGCCGGTGCCAGCACCTCCGCCTTCGTCAACCCGGGCACCTTGGCCAGCTAACCCTCCTCCAAGCGCCCCTTGGCCGGCCAGACCTCCTCCAAGCGCCCCTTGGCCCACCAACCCACCTCCTACTACCAACTACCCCTCATTCTTCCGACCGCGAATTGACCGGTGCGCTTTCTGCTTACAGCCCAGCCACCGTATCCGCGAGTGTACGGGGGCTCAGGAGTACGTACGATCGGGACGTGTCATAGTCGTGGACGACAAGCTTAGTCTCCCCAACGGTCACCCAATCCCTTACGACGGTACTAGGCGTGGACTAAAGTACAGTATCGACGCCTGGTACGGCACCCAGGGTCAAGCCGACTCAGTTCCAACACATCCAGCTCCCTTCTCGCGCGAAGCACCTCCCCATGCCCCTACTCGCCCCGACACTCGCACATCCTCCGCCCGCATCGAAGAAGTAGCAGAAAGCCACATCGTGCAAATCGTTGGTAACGAGGAGGACCCAGAATCAGACAATGAGAAGCCATTCGACTTCTTCCAGGTCTTCGCCACCGAGAAAAAGAAACGCGATACTCGGCGTTCCAAGGCGCCAGAGTTACTACCCCCCATCACCTCAGGCGACACCACGACCTCTCCCTCCTCGTCTACTGATCCACCTGTGCTCGGGATCGTTCCTTCGGCTGTGGTTACTGCTGCTTCACCTGCCCCTGCCGCCAGCGCTCTCCCCACTCCTACCAAAGATCCCGCCCACGCTCGGATGACACCTCAGTATCGTTACCAGTCCGCGGCGGATGATCAGCAGCTAGTCTCCGAACTGCAGGCTTGGCTCATGGAAGGAAGGTTAGCCCTGACCACTCCAGCTCACGTCCTCGCAGCCAGCCCCACGATCCGTAAAGACTTAGTGGAGAGGCTCCGTCTTCGCCGTGTGGAGACTAGCAGCTACGAGGAAGCCGTCGACGTCGCCCTCGTAGACACTATCAACCAAAACTCGCCATTCCCCAGTCTTCGCGAGCCAGCCTATTCCTTACCCCTGCGAGAAGTCGACGTCCAAATCGGTGGAAAAGTTACCGAAGCAGGTGTTATTGACCCGGGCTCACAAATCATCGTCATGAGGGAAGACTTAGCGCGAGAGGTCGGAGCCTCTATCAACACAGACCGCTTACTTCAGATGGAAGGCGCCAACGGGGCTACTAATTGGACGCTCGGATGTGCTGAGTATCTCCCCATGCGCGCCGGCGACATATCTTTCGTGGTGCATGCTCATGTTGTCAAACACGCCCCTTTTCGGCTACTTCTTGGGCGACCCTTCCAGCATGCTCTGCTCTGCCGAATTGAGGACCTCCCTAGTGGCGACGTCGAGGTCTCGGTCCAAAACCCCTCAGACTCTTCTCACCGCATTTCCATCCCTTCTCGCCCGCGAAAGGTACAAGTGGCGAGCGTAAAAATCCTAAGCCTTTCTTGTCAACCCGAAGCCCCGTCTTCTCTGTCTCTGTCTGCACATCAGCGTTCTTCTTCACCTCAGTCTCGCTCTTCGCCTGCATCTCTGCCTCCGTCTGTACCTGAACCCCTCCTCGCACTCCCTCCATTTTTTCTTCCTTTCTTGAGAACTCTGCTGCCGCCTTAGCTTACAAGAAGGTAGCCAAAAAGGTGCGCCCTGTACCAGCTTCCCTGCCTGAAGACTTCCGCATCCTCCGCCGCATCCCTTCCAATCCTCTCCTTACTCTGCCAGCCCTTCTCCCCAATCCACCCGACTTCACACCGGGCACTCGACTCACGCAAGAACGATTGGACGCTCTAGAACTCAACAAAGGAGACTTCTTGCTGCCGGAGGAGCTAAAACTCTTACATCACGTTCTCAAACTTAACGAGTTTGGCTTGGCTTGGACCGAGGCAGAAAAAGGCAGGTTTCGCGATGATTATTTCTCACCCGTCAAGATCCCAGTTGTAGAACACATCCCTTGGGCGTATCGCAACTTCCCTATCCCTCCCGGCATCTTAGACGACGTCATACAAATCTTCAAAGACAAGTTCGCTGCTGGGGTCTATGAACACTCGGACGCCTCCTACAGATCGCGCTGGTTTACGGTCAAAAAGAAGAATGGCGCCTTGCGCATCGTACACGACCTCCAGCCCCTCAACGCGGTTACTATCCGCAACTCAGGCGTCCCTCCCCTTACCGACCAACTGATAGAATCTATGGCAGGGCGATCCTGCTATACTATGCTAGATCTCTTCGTGGGCTACGACCACCGCACCCTTGACATTTCTTCTCGCGACCTCACAACCGTCCAATCCCCACTCGGCGCTGTACGACTCACTAGTTTGCCTATGGGTTGGACTAACGCGGTCGCCATTTTTCACGAAGACGTCACCTTCATCCTCGAACCAGAAATCCCTCACGTTGCCTGGCCCTTCGTGGACGACTGCAGCATCAAAGGACCCGCCACGCGCTCTGAAACTAGCAACGGCGGTTACGAAACTATACCAGAAAATCCCGGAATCCGTAAGTTCATCTGGCAACACCTAGTTGACGTCCACCGCATCCTTCACCGTCTCAGCTGTGCCGGCGCCACCGTCTCTGCCAACAAACTCTTCATTGCTGTACCTGAGGTCATCATCCTCGGCCACAAATGTAACTACGAAGGTCGTGTCCCCGACGACTCTAAAATCGCTCGCATCCGAGACTGGCCGACCTGCAAATCACTCACTGACGTCAGAGCTTTCTTGGGCACCACCGGCTTCATGCGCATCTGGATCAAGAATTACTCAGCCCTGGCACGACCCTTAGTCAAACTCACGCGCAAAGGGCAGGTCTTTGCCTGGACAGAAGAGCACGACCACGCCATGCAAGCCCTCAAACGCGCTATCATCCACTCCCCAGCCCTCATTTCAATCGATTACTCCTCCCACCGTCCCGTTTACCTAGGCATCGACTCTTCCTCTCGCGGCGTCGGTTGGATCCTCTCACAAGAATGCTTAGACAATAAGCGCCGCCCTGCCCGTTTCGGCTCTATATCTTGGAATGAGCGCGAGGCTCGTTACTCTCAGCCCAAACTCGAACTCTACGGTCTCTTCAGGGCTCTCCGCGCCCTCCGCGTTCACCTCATTGGGATCCGCCATCTGGTGGTCGAGATGGACGCCCAATTCATCAAAGGCATGCTGCATAACCCCGACATTCAGCCCAACGCGACGATCAATCGCTGGATCGCCGCGATTCTCCTCTTCGACTTCAAACTCGTCCACATACCCGCTGACAAACACCATGGGCCAGACGGCCTCTCTCGTCGCGAGCCGGCCGAAGGTGAAGGCGAAGACGAAGATCCGGACGACTGGATTGATCGAGCGCTCTCTCTCGGTCTCTGGGTGCTTAGCTGGCTCGACACCTCTCACTTCACGCAGGTCCTTTCCCTCACTCAGGCTCCCTCCGACGACGACTCGTCCACTGGTAGCTTAGCTGACTTCCCGGTCTCGGACAAAACACTCAAGGCAGAAAAAGACTTGGCGCGCGTCGAACAATACTTACACTGCCTTCAGCTTCCCGCGGACCTAGACGGGAAGGCTTCGGACCGACTCCTGAGGATGTCAGCACGCTTCTTTCTGCTTAACGGTAGACTCTGGCGACGACAAAGTAACGGACGACACCAACTCCTCATCCTCCCTTATCAAAGACCCCGCATCGTTCACGACGCCCACGACAACCTCGGACACAGGGGGTTCTACTCCACGCGCCGCACACTCCTCGACCGCTTCTGGTGGCCTTCCATCGACCAGGACGTCAAATGGTACGTCAGCACCTGTCACCAGTGCCAGCTTCGCCAAACTACCAAGATCCGCATCCCACCTATCGTCGCCACACCCGCCCCTCTCTTCCGAAAAGCTTACATCGATACCATGTTCATGCCCCTCGCCTCCGGCTTTCGCTACATCGTTCAGGCTCGGTGTTCACTCTCTGCATGGCCCGAATGGCGCGCCCTTCGTTCAGAGACTGGTCGCACGCTTGGCTCTTTCATCTTCGAGGAAATCTTGTGCAGATGGGGCGCAGTCGAAGAAATCGTCACAGACAACGGGACCGCTTATGTCGCCGCGCTGGACTGGTTAGCTACTAAGTTCGGGATCCGTCACATTCGCATTTCAGCCTACAATTCCCGCGCAAACGGAGTTGTCGAACGCCAACATCGCACCATACGCGAATCCCTGGTCAAGGCTTGCGCGGACGACACTGCAAAGTGGCCTGTCCTCGCGCCTCTGGTGTTCTGGGCCGACCGAGCCACCACTCGCAAATCCACCGGCTATTCCCCTTTCTACATGGCCCACGGCATCGAGCCTATCCTCCCGTTTGATCTCACGCTTGCCACCTTCCTTGTTCCTGATCTCTGTCGTCCCCTCACTACAGCCGAGCTCCTCGCCATTCGCGTCCGACAACTGCAAAAACGCCAAGCCGACTTGGACGGCATCCACGACCGCCTCCTCAAAAGTCGCCACGCCTCGGCGCAGCAGTTCGAAAAACAATACCAAAACACTATCAAAGACCATGACTTCGGACCTGGCCGCCTTGTGCTCGTGCGCAACGCCGGTGCGGACTCAGATCTCGCTAGCAAGACCAGGCCACGGTACTATGGGCCTATGGTGGTGATTCGAAGGAGCCGCAACGGCGCATACCGCCTTGCTGAGTTGGACGGAGCGGTTTCGAAACTACGCTACGCTGCTTTCAGGCTTATACCTTACCTTTCTCGCTCACCGTCTTCTATTCCAGTCACGCGTATCCTGGATCGAGGAGACCTCACCGCCGTCATCGAAGAAGAAGCATCGCGCAGCGACGACGATCCGGAGGACTGTGATGACGCTTGACCGGGGACGGTCAAGATTTCGACCCCCCGGGAGATGTAAGGTAGGAGCACGGGCTGCGCTCGCGCAGACCACTCCAGTGACCCTCTCATATGTCTGAGTCGCCCGGAAAGTTCCTTTATGCCCGACCCTTCTTGACGCGTCGACCTCCTCCCGGATCGCGGGACTCGGAGTAAGTCGGCCGAGTATTCCTTATTTTTCCTCGTGTTTGTTCTGTCTTCCCCCTTCGTTCCACGCGCGCTTACAGTTTAGGCGCCTTCGATACGTATTACAGAGGGCGCGTGCCTCGTTGCTATCTAACTGACAGCCTCGTGGCTGCCTGTCGTTGGCATCTTTTTCCAAAGCATTACTCTGATCGCCCCTTCTCTCGCTCGCCCACGCTTTATAGTGATCCCTTTTCTCATTTACATTATGCTTCCTCCCCCGTTCCGCCCACGTTCCCGACTTTGGACGACCGGGTACAAGTTTCGGACAGGCTCCGTGCCTTCGCGTCGGGGTGGCCACCAGCCACGCGTTGTCCTCGAACTTCTCTTGATTCTCGTTTTTCTCACTTACTTACCGATCGTTTTACCGTAGAGTGCAACGGGCTGACATGTTGGGAGTCCTTCCATGTATTTAAAGAGTCCAGCATAGGTCACAATGGCCATCATCATATATCTGGTCCCCTTTCTCTTTCTCCTTCTCTCTAAGCGCGAGACGTCCCAGGACGCGAGTTTATCTCTTTTTCTATTTTTTTTCCTTATCCGAGTCCGAGACACCGACGATCGGGTCATCGAGGCCTAGTACGTTCCACCCTACCGATCCCACACTGACAGCCGTCCCTAGGCCTCCGTCCTCTTCTCTTCTTACTGCCCCTTTCCCCATCTCCTTCGACATCTCCTCCCTACTCGAACTCACAGGCGCGGCCTTAGGCTGTGCTACAATGCGGACGGAAAAAGTGGATTAATCAATTCGAAAGTGTCACGAGTATTATATTCTGCGCCTCTCTGTGTGACTATGATGTGCCCAGGGTTGCCACCGAGGGCGAGCAGGTATGCGTCGCATTCCTTTCCCGCGATCTATGTCTATGTTACCAACGGAAGTAGACACGGCTTTTAGGGTCCCTTGTCCTCTTCGAGGCTATCATCAATTCGCGCTGGTTTTTGAGGACATCAGTGCTACTATTCTTAACCGAAATAACCGATTTCAGAGCCAAACTGCACGACGTACGCTGGAAATACCCACCTCAAGTTATGTCTTAGCTCATATTCAGAAAAATCTCATTCCTTCAGGTGCCTCTAGCTCAATATTTTCCGGAATATTTAGGCGGTACAGACGTCAATAAGGGTGTCAAGTACATTCTTTGGCGATTTATGCAACTTAACCGTGCGCGGCTAAATGTGTATACTCAGTAATCACAATTATCCATTCCCTTTCGTGTCATCCGTAACTGACCTTCGGACGATCATAGGATCACACAATTGTCTGATGTGTGTAACCTTCGACCACTCTTTGCAACAGTTAAGGAAACAATTCTCCATAATGCACTCAGAGATTCAGATATTTTGTGACTTCTTTGTCTGGCTGGATGTAGGGAGAACGTCCGCCCTGCGCTCCGAACGCACACCTCGGAGCGCCCATTAACGTCATCCCGAAACGAAACGCCGCATCGACCCATCACTCCTTTTCTCTTTCGAAATCATCACCGTACCGGTGTTCCCTCGTCCCAATGCGCTATTAATATGCTCAGGAACTTTACACGGACTCTTTAATCGATATCACTGCAGTCCTTTGATATCCGGTCCCCCTCCCCCTTGATGCTTACTTCCACTTGTCTTGTCAGACTAGACTATTTTTCTTTGATTTCTTTAGCTCGCTGCATTTCTCCGTATTTATTTCCCGCCGCGCCCCAACTTGCATGATCGCGGCGCATTGACCAACGTTCCCACTCATTCTCACTCCTGCCTATCACTACCACTATCGTCATTCGTGTGGCGTGTGGCTTTATTTTGTTGTGGGCCTAGACTATGGCGCTGAAAGTTCATACCGTAAAGACCTCGGTCCCGCCACGCCATTCTCAAAGAAAATGAGAAGGAACGGGTTTGTTGGTGCTGTAGTATGGTCCTGTATGGATCCATCACCTGAATAGAGCACATGTTACTTATGGCAATTGAAACAACGACTCGGAGCGCCGCATCCGTGTATCGCAGATACACCTTGTTTCATGCGCTTAATGAGAACAAATGCCGCGGCTTCTGACTTGAGTATATCTGATATACCAATCCAGTGAATAAGTGTTTACAAGTTGCTGGTGGATAGTTCCATATATCACAAAATGGGGACATGAACTGATTTGAATTACAATGACAGAACGCCGTACTTTCGTCTGAAGGATTTGATTGTTGATCTATAATCCAGCCAGTCGATCTCATCAAATTAAGCCTTTGCAAAGAGAGTAGTACTCCCTTTTTCAGCCTCCGCCCGCGTGTAAAAGGCGCATACTGGCACCGTACTAGATCATGATACGGCCGCATATGATTGTGATCTCACGTGACTGTATCTGATCTGATCCGGTTCTCCCTCCGGCAAGACTGACTCGGACGCAGGCTCAGAATACAGTATATTTCAGACATATCTCCGTAAAATACCATGATTCAACCCCCTTCTCCATTTTTATACCAGCTTTGCTGGCCCACCACCACAGTGACCGCCTTGTATCACCGCTAACGCGCCCTCGAACGCGCCCTTCCTGTCTCCTGATCGCTTTGGCGGGTACCAAAATGCACCTGAAACTACTCGCTCTTGCTTTGCGTGACAGAATCAAGAAGATCTAGTATCCCAGCGAGCATTAGGGAAAAAATCACGTGAGACAAGATGAGATCAACCTACGTGGAAGAAAATATTTGTAAACGCTATGTCGTTCGCTCGCTCTGAATATGCATTGACAACAGTCCGCTGATCTCCTGAAGTCCTCGCGCTGCTGCAACCTGGAATGGGGTGTCACCCCGGTTGTTCTCCCTGTGGCCACTTGCGCCATGCTCGAGTAACAGTTTTATAACCTCACGGAGTGTTTCGGAATCAACGTATGCTTTGGAATCCTCGGATGCTTCGTAATCCCTGGGCGCTTCGGAATCCATATGCACTTTGGAAATTATCAGGTGCAGCGGAGTCAAACCATCGTTATCCTGTGCGTCCACGTCCGCGCCATGGATTAGTACAAGATGTATGATGTTGGTATAGCCAAGTAGCGATGCTTTGTGTAGTGCAGTCTGGCCTTGGCCGTTCCGAAGATTAATATTTGCGCCGTGCTCCAGCAATAATCCTACCACTCGTTCTACACGCGAAGAGCCTTCATCGGAAATTGCTAGGTGCAGCGGAGTCGAAAAATTATTGTCCAGTGCGTTCACGTCCGGACCGTGCTTTAATATAAGAGGCATGATGTCAATGTCTGCAGATTGTGATGCTTTGTGTAGTGCAGTCTGGCCCTCGAGATTTCGCAGATTGATATTTGCGCCGTGCTCCAGCAAAATTCCTACGGCCTGTCCTGCGTGCCATGCATTGGAAATTACTATGTGCAGCGGAGTCGAACCACCATTGTCCTGTGCGTCCACGTCCGCACCATGGTTTAGTATAAGATGCATGATGTTGGGATAGCCACGTAGCGATGCTTTGTGTAGTGCAGTCTGGCCTTGGCCGTTCCGTAGATTAGTATTCGCGCCGTGCTCCAGCAAAACTCCTATGGCCTGTTCTCCCCGAAGCCGCACATCGAAGATTAGGTGCAGCGGAGTCGAACCACCATTGTCCTGTGTGTCCACGTCCGCACCACGGTTTAGTATAATACTTATGATGTCGGTGTCACAACGCCGCGATGCTTTGTGTAGTGCAGTCTGGCCTTCGTCGTTCCGCAGATCGATATTTGTGACATTTTCGGTCAATATTTGTACAATTTCCCGGCTCATATTGGAAGCCGCCAGATGTAGAGGAGTCGTACCACGATTATTCTGTGCTTCTGCGTCTGCACCACGCTTCAGTAGAAGCCGCACGCAGCGGAAACGGTCATCTTGCAATTTCTGATCGACTTCGATCACTGAGCAATGCAACGGTATCCAGCCCTTGTTGTCCCGGGCATTGATATCTGCCGTACGGTCGAGAAGCATTCGAGTTGCCTCGAAGTTTAACGTGCCTACTGCAAAATGCAATGGTGTTCTGCCGCAAACGTCACTGGCGTCCAAGTCGTGTGGACGCCTTAGAATGAGGTGTCGCGTCAAGTAATGGTGTCCAAGTCGCACAGTGCAGTACAAGGGAGATATCCGTGGTGGATACGTGGGAAATAGATGCTCAGAACTTGACTTATCAGAACTTGATTCCGATTCTGAGCTTGAATCGAGGTTGAAATCAAGATCTTTTTGGTCGATATCCCCATGCTGTAGCCAGAACCATGGGTTGAAATGTGGCTTGTCAGGGTCAAGAAGATGATCGACTCCATCGTTGTTCTGTGATAACACATCTCCAGCTTCGGCGTGGTTGTCGAAGAATTCTCCAGCGTATTTGGCCAGAGGATAGCCTTCGATGGTCTTTTTGTCCATGCTGTCATCTAATTGGAGTAAAACACCGAGACAAGCTTGCGCCATAATAGCATGCGCCGACTCGAGGTGGATATGGTGAAAACGCAAAGTGGCCATTTCCGAGGTGGCAAGACGATCCGAGGAGAGGAACTCTTTGACGGAAAAATGTGAGAACTGAACTCGGCGCGAAGCTCCGTAATTGACGATGATGACCAAACTGGAACACGCGGACAGCACGGCTTGCTCTTGATCTGCCCAGCGGAAATCCCTGTTCAATTTCGGAATTCCTCCTGCCACATCAAAATCGATTGCAAGAACTTCCGCCAACTCCTTCACTGCAAGCGGGCGGACGGCCGTGGTGAGGCATTGTAGAAGTCGGTGAGCGTGGACTCGGTTCGGCTTGGGGATTTCCTGTAGTATCCGCTCATACGTCGCATCCAATGTCTCTGGCAGTTCCGCTAGAATACCCCGCACACTTGATGGAAGGCAAGGCCGCAGCGTTTCCAGTTGGCAGAAAATCCAACGAAACCTGAATAAACATTAAAAAAACAATACATTATTACAAAGCACCGTACTTACATGCCATCGGCCCTGTCCGAAAGCGTCTTGATGACCAACTCTTTGTCCTCTTCCCGCCATCTTCTCATGTTTTTATCAGTGCGAACCACGGACGTCAGAAATTCGACAATATCCTTCTTTTGTCCGCTTTCGTCATGAAGGGAGATCGCATTAGATGTTGTCAATGGCTCAAGGGAAGTTCGGATGTCGGCTTCCGGACGACTTGTGACGCAGAGATGTACATTTGGAAGCTTCAATGCGACAAATCTCTCCACGAGGGCCAGGACTTGGTCACGTGACGATGGCATACTCGTGTTGGGGCACTCATCGATTGCATCGATGATAAGGTAGATAGGTAATTCTTCTGGGACCTTGAGCATGTCCTCGAGGCATTGAGTAAGTGCACTGATGCTGGGTTGTTGTTTACCGTCGCGGTGAGCGGAATAAAAGCCATCGAGAACATCGAGGAAGCCAACAGATCGATCGCTAAGTTGGACGATGATTGAAGATAGCAGAGCGCGCGCATCTTGTTTCCCGGAGTCCTTAAAGTCGAAAAAGAAGAACGCGAGGTGTCCTGTGCCAGTATTACATATGCCATTGATATCCCGGATGATCGCTGAGCTGGCCGACGGTCGAAAGCTTTAGCTATCCGCGCAAAAATATAATTTGATATATAACATACCTAAGGACAGATTTCCCAGATCCCGCTGTGGACATGGAGTTTTGTTAGCAGAGGGGGCTGCACATTGAGGCTGAAGGATATACGTTTTCCGTGGATCCAGAGTAAGGAACCAGACTCTTTCCAACTCTTGAAGATGCTGCATTGAGTGAACCACTCCGCGGTACCTTCGTAATGGGCGTCGTTTGCGGTATTAAAATTTATGAAGGGATCCGCAGGAGAAAGCCACGTTTCAATATCTTGGCGCACTTGGTTCCCTGTGAACATCTGAGCCTGCACAGCCAACGACAAGGCGGCTATGAGATCACAAACGTTTCTCATCACTTGCATCTTTCGCTCGGTCGCTTGCGCCCCTTGCCATTTGTTGTAACTCTACCCTCATGTTCTCACCACCTAGCCATAAATTCAATAATGACAATTAAGAACCGAAAGAAATAAGGTGCGCACCGTCAAGGACAGCATCCACTTTCTTGATAGCGACTCTCACTTCGTCCCTAACATCATTACCCACGCCATGTATGGCCTTCAGACCTTGCACACCCACCATCCGACTTTCCTCTTGTGTTAGTTTCTCGAATCTCCGCAAGGCATCTTCGATATCCGACCTTCCTATCATCAACTTTCTGAGGAATCTTTCTAAGGGAAAATAAATCAAAAGAGGTGGCCTATTAGGGGAATGAACTCACTTATTTTTCCCCGTTTAATCTCCTTGGTCAAGAGAGCAAGGATGTGAAGCACGTGAACCATGACGTCCACTATAATTTCGGTCATTTCTTCCATCGGTGGGAGTTCGACATATATCTTGAGTCTGATGAAGTATCTTTTGATACTTTCGAATAGGTCGGCAATTGCGGATTGGACAGCGCGAACAGCCATAACAACCTGAGGGATTTGGGGGTCAATACAGCCGGAAAAGAGAATCAACGAAGAGCGCACAGAAAGAAGCGAGGAAATGCCAGTAAATATCACTGCCCCTGGTTTGAATGCCTAGAAATAGATATTAGAGCGCAAATCTTGGTCTTGGGTGAATGTCCCTAAAACCTGCCGAGACTCACCAGGCCAACAGCACCGCCAATTGTTTGCGCAAAAATGTACAGCACATGCACCACTGGATCAACCCAGTTTGTGAGCCTGTTATCGCCATTCTCAGATTGGTCAAAGCCGGGGATTTGCCGTCGCAGCTCGGAGAGGGTTTCATCAGGAGATTTGCAAGCTTCGAGCGTGGGAAGCAATGGATCTGATTTGAGGTCCTTCCCGGCTTTCTTTTCATATCATCAAATATCACTTTATATTTCGAGCGAGGGGCGGCCTCAGGAGGACTATGAGACATAGTCGATAAGGGATAACTGGAAAGGTCTCGTGAGAAGGGGAAGAGGAGGGATGCCTCGTGTATATGGGATGGCCTGGTAGAAAGTGTGAGCCCAGGCCCGTGCGCATTCCCAGGTCGTCAATCGTGGGAGAAATCATGGAGCCAGGGCGCTTGGATACTTGAAAACCCCGGTATGACCGATTTGCCCTTCGTTCTTCGCATAATCGCATTTGTTGCTCTCCTTCCGCTTCGATCGTGATCGTCATTGGACACTCAATGCAGATCTCGACTAATCACGTGCCTCGCAAGGGGCCGCGCGTCGCTTTTCACGCTTTTCTTCGACTTATTGTCATCTGCTCTGATCTACTCTCTTTAAGCACCCTTTGGTCGGCCTGAATAGTCAGTCTGCGTTTCTCCCTCTCTTTGTGTGTGCTACGATAGTCGTCCCAGAACGCCCTCTCTTCTCGTTTTCTATCCTTTTCGGTATTTACACGACGCCCATCTCCGCCGAACGGGATCGCCGAGGCGTGGTACGCATTCCTCAGGTCGGACATTCAATGCCACTACCCTTCATATGCATCTTTTCACTTCCCAGAAACGATGAAAGACTGAAAAGAAAGCCGAGGAGCCGGCAAAAGCCCAGTCTGATGAGATCGACCTACGTCTAAAGGAAGAAACAAAGTTTCCAAGACGACTTTGCAACGTCCTGTTGATGAATTCGTGTCTACTACATCTTGTGATCTACGTTCGCTACTAGTACAATCTGTACTGACCTGCTAGGTATTCCCGAATCCGAGGCCGCGGCATTTGCTCTAGTTAAGCGCATGAAAATCGTGCACGATACTTATACCCACCGCGAAGTCGGAATCTAGGGCCTATTCGTCGCTCAAACAAAGTAAGCTGCGTATTCTACATTTTTCACCTCTTGTTGTTGACGCTGCCACCATAAAGGCAAACTGCGAGTACATTATGAGTCACCGAATCGACACCGACAGTCCCAAATTTTCGTTCCGGCCCAAATTCAGTCGAGCAGTTCAGGACCTCTGGGCAGAGCAGGCCATTCCTGTGTAGATGATAACGCTGCGTAGTGAGTACGGTCCACCTATTATAAGCCATGATTGGACTTTCTTCCACCGAAAATGCATTGTGCCTTTATTGTGACCACGACATCCGTACTGATCACCCCTACGTATAGCTTCTTTGCCGAGGCACAGAGGATTGTTACGGAAGATTATGTCCCATCAGTCGAAGACGTCTCCATACCGCTGAAAGGGGAATTTGGAGACCTACTTCAAATTGGGCCAATTATCGATCCGAGTACTCCAGGTTTATGGTCAAGAATGCGGACAGAAAAAGTGGATTAATCAATTCGAAAGTGTCACGAGTATTATATTCTGCGCCTCTCTGTGTGACTATGATGTGCCCAGGGTTGCCGCCGAGGGCGAGCAGGTATGCGTCGCATTCCTTTCCCACGATCTATGTTACCAACGGATGTAGACACGGCTTTTAGGGTCCCTTGTCCTCTTCGAGGCTATCATCAATTCGCGCTGGTTTTTGAGGACATCAGTGCTACTATTTTCAACCGAAATAACCGATTTCTGAGCCAAACTGCATGACGTACGCTGGAAATACCCACTTCAGGTTATGTCTTAGCTTACAGTATATTCAGAAAAATCTCATTTCTTCAGGTGCCTCTAGCTCAATATTTTCCGGGATATTTAGGCGGTACAGACGTCAACAAGGGTGTCAAGTACATTCTTTGGCGATTCATGCAACTTAACCGTGCGCGGCTAAATGTGTATACTCAGTAATCACAACTATCCATACCCTTTCGTGTCATCCGTAGCTGACCTTCGGACGATCATAGGATCACACAATTGTCTGATGTGTGTAACCTTCGACTAGTCTTTGCAACGGTTAAGGAAACAATTCTCCATAATGCACTCAGAGATTCAGATATTTTGTGACTTCTTTATCTGGCTGGATGTAGGGAGAACGTCCGCCCTGCGCTCCGAACGCACACCTCGGAGCGCCCGTTAACGTCATCCCGAAACGAAACGCCGCATCGACCTATCCCTCCCTTTCTCTTTCGAAATCGATATCGCTGCAGTCCTTTGATATCCGGTTCCCCTCCCCCTTGATGCTTACTTCCACTTGTCTTGTTAGACTAATGCACTACCAATGTGGTTTTCCCTCCTTTCCGGACTATTGTCGCCTGCACATCAGATGGCCCGGGACCATGATTGCATGACCTATAATTGTCATGGACTGTTTTTCTTTGATTTTTCTTTAGCTCGCTGCATTTCTCCGTATTTCCCGCCGCGCCCCAACTTGCATGATCGCGGTGCATTGCCCAACGTTCCCACTCATTCTCACTCCTGCATCGTCATTCGTGTGGCGTGTGGCTTTATTTTGTTGTGTGCCTAGACTATGGCGCTGAAAGGCTGGACAAACTGACCGCAGATGAAGTTTGGATGGTAGCTGCGCAAGATTTGAAGGCAATACAATGCGTCAGCAACAACATGAAGGTCATCGAGGACGAAGTTACTGAAGGTACGTGCATCTACTCAACTAACCATCCATGTTTATCCTGGACATTCTTTTTCGTTTAGGTGGTGAGAAGACCATAGACGCCATACAGCACTTGGCAAGCAACTTTGGCAACCTAAACCGTTCGTGAACCGTATCCCTATCATTGACTGTGGAGACTCAAGCACCCTTGCAGGGAATCAGTTGCGTCGAGACTTGGGAAGATGGCTTTGTCCCCCAGATCCTACGGTAAATTACAATTCTGCGAGCGCCGCTCAACACAAGGGCACTGCGGCATGGTTTATTGAAGGTAGTGCCCTCGCGGGTTGGAAGGCGTCATGTTCCCTGCTGTGGGTCCATGGGAAACATACGTCGTCTTGTCCTCCGATGGTTTTCCCTTACTGACAGTCTCGTAGCGGGTTCAGGAAAGAGCATTCTCAGGCACGTTACACCTCAGCTTGTCTTAGTCGTGTGAGAGGAATAGCTTACTCTATCGGGTATCACGCAGCTCTGCGATCATCCACGTATCTCGAACGCCGGGTTGGCATCGACGGCATATTTCTACTTTGATTTCAAGGATATCGGAAACCAGGACTTCCGGGTCTTCCTGACCTCTCTTCTTATTCAACTCTGCGATCACTTCCTCACACACCATGCGCGGTCTTCAGATTTTGTACAGTCACCATCCGACTTTCCTCTTGTGTTAGTTTCTCGAATCTCCGCAAGGCATCTTCGATATCCGATCTTCCTATCAACTTTTTCAGAAATCTTTCTAAGGAAAAATGAGTCGAAAGAGGTGGCCTATTAGGAGAATCAACTCACTTATTTTTCCCCGTTTAATCTCCTTGGTCAAGAGAGCAAGGATGTGAAGCACTTGAACCATGACGTCCACTATAATTTCGGTCATTTCTTCCATCGGCGGGAGTTTGACATATATCTTGAGTCTGATGAAGAATCTATTGATACTTTCGAATAGGTCGACAATTGCGGGTTGGACAGTGCGAACAGCCATAACAACCTGAGATATTTGGGCGTCAATACAGCCGGAAAAGAAAATCGACTAGAAGCGCACAGTAAGGAGCGATGAAATTCCCGTAATTATCACCGCCCCATGGTTGGATTTCTAGAAATAGACATTAGAGCGTAAATCTTGGATGAATGTCCTAAAGCCTGCCAAGACTCACCAGGCCAACAGCACCGCCAATTGTTTGCCCAAAAGTGTACAGCACATTCACCGCTGGATCAACCCAGTTTGTGAGCCTGTTATCGCTATTCTCAGATTGGTCAAAGCCGGGGATTTGCCGTCGCAGCTCGGAGAGGGTTTCATCAGAAGATGTGCAAGCTTCGAGTGTGGGAAGCAATGGATCTGAATTGAGGACCTTCCCGGTTTTCTTTTCGTAGGTCTTCAAAGCTTTATCAAATATCACCTCATATTCCGAGTGAGGCGTGGCCTTAGAAGGACTGTGAGACATAGTGGCAATCGATAAGGGATAACTGGAAAGGTCTCGTAAGAAGGGGAAGAGGAGGGATGCCTCGTGTATATGGGATGCCCTAGCCTCATATGTAGAAAGTGTGAGCGCTGTGAGCCCTGGCAGGCCTGGCCCCTGGCCCGTGCGCATTTCCAGAGGACCGAGTTGTCAATCGTGGGAGAAATCATAGAGCCAGGGCGCTTGGATAGGCCATTTGGGGTGTTTATCGAAAAGCTTAGCCGAGTCCAAGACACTCCCACAGTCCGGACGAAAATCGGCCAATTTTAGGTTTTGGTGATCAGGGTTCCAAAGGTAAGTCATATTCAGGGGTCCTAGCTGGATACTGAGAATTTCTGGAACGCTTGTCGAATCGAGGCGAGGATTATAATGCTTGACCTGATGTAAGTCATGTGACAATCTGGTGCGTTCCAAATTACAGTATTGCTTGTAACAGCGGGAGCCGGGTACAAGTTACCACCAAACGTGAAGCCCATCATATGGCCGCGCTCATTTCTTCACCACCCACCTATCCCAGTTTCTCCCACCATGTCTCCCAAGAAGCCCCTTGATCACTACCGCCTTACGTCCTAGACATTATGATCTCACCATTCGCACGGACCTCGAGAAGGAGAACTTCAGCGGTTTTGTAAGAATCGAGTGCGTATGGTGCTATCTATGCCATGTGTAATTCTAATTCTTTACTCGTTGTCAGCCTCGACATCGTAAATGCGACCAAAGTCGTGACGTTCAATGCCGCTGCGGAGCTGAACTCGGCCCAGTGGCCCTCCTCGTCGCCTCCTCGAGTTTCGAGCTTGTCCCAGTTGAGACAAAGTTTGATGCTAGCACGCAGCGCGCCACTTTATATTTATTGAAGATCTACCTGCGGGTTCCAAAGCCACCCTTCGCGTTGGCTTTGAGTCCGCCATGACTGATAGCATGACTGGGTACTACAAGAGTACGTCTCTTCATCAGCTTTTGTAATATTTTGTGATGCCTCGTGTATTAATCTCCCCCTTCCTCAGGCCCTGTGCTCACCTCTTGTAGAAAAGCTTGGTCTAGAGTACTCAAAGACGGATAGTGCCGACATAACCCAGCTGCGCACACTTGCGGTCGAGGGCGCTGCAACCGTTGGCGACACAGCGTAAGTCATGTTATCTCGGATAGGTTTGGGGTCATCCTTTTGCTGATGTTCCTGCAGAACCGTCAAGGCCTTGCTCAAACGCTTCTCTGACTATATCGCTGGTGATACCTCCTCCATCCCAGCAGACCTGTTGAAAGTCACATTCTGCACGGTTAGTGCCATTATCTTATTCCAGTCGGTAACTACGGGTGCTAATGAACCGTGCGTTCTAGGCCGTCGAGCACACCGGTGCCCCGGCATACGATGCGGCGCTAAACTCTTTGAGAATCCTCCGACAAACTCGATTAAGGTCGCAGCCATGTACGCTTCACTCGTCGTTCTCCTTCCCACAGTCGAATAACATTGGTATACAAGTCGCGGTCTGACCAATGCTGTGGACCCGCCGTTGCAGGAGCACACATTTAAGCTGATCCAAACTGGCGTGCGCAACCAAGATCTTGTTTACTTCTTCCGTGATTTCTCTATGAACCCCAAAGCCATCAATGCTTTGCGCGAATTCTTCGAGACAAACTACAACTCGGTGGGAGCTTGTTTTCTTTGCATTGATGTTTCTCTGCGGTTCGGCGCTGATTTTTCCTTTGCCGGCCCGTGCTTAGATATACACACGTCTCGAGACGACGTTTACGATGAGACTCATAGTCCAAGTGGGTGTCGTGCCTCGAGTTTTTTCTCATTCCTCACGTTATTGTAACGCCTTTTCTGCTCTCGTATAGTTTCCGTATACCGAATTCTCGAACGAGGAAGATCGGGCTAAGGCAGAGGCATTTTTCAAGTTACGAATTCATAGCGCACTGTACGCAGACCCGGTATGAAGCCTGAATCCCCCACTTGCTTCAGGACAAAGATATCGGCAAGTACAATCAAGCCTTGGCGCAGGCACTGGATGGCATCAGCGCTAAAGCTGCGTTTATCAAGGTGCGTAGGAACTGTCGTGCGTGTTCGTTTCCTTCATATCGACTCGTGTGTTCAACGTCGGATGTTGTCACCTGGTTGGAGAAATGGGAGTCCAAGCGGAAGCTAAATGTCTAAGGTGTAACCCAGGCAGATTTGAGTGGTTGAACTCGTCGTGGGAGCAATACCACCCGCGGGCAGGATAATTGCCCTTTCATCTGCGGGAAATATGAAATGTGTTTTTTTTTCGCAGATATAATGCGTCGGTTTTGAAAGCCAATTCCGCTTCTTATAACACAGACAGAGTGGGATTGATGTAGGTGTAATGGAGCAAGGGTATGAAAAGAAGAAAAAAGCCTTTTAAAGGGAGGCCACGTCCGAGTCGCAGTCTAAGAGGCGGCGTGTTACTGTATGGCAATTGAAACGACGACTCGGAGCGCCGCGTCCCGTGTATCGTAGATACACCTTGTTTCATGTGCTTGATTAGAACAAACGCCGCCGCTTTTGACTTGGGTATATATGATAGATCAACTTTACAAGTTGCGGGTGAATAGTTCCAGAACGTCGTACTTTCCTCTGAAGGATTTGATTGTTGATCTATAATCCAGCCAGTCGATCTCATCAAATTAAGCCTTTGCAAAGAGAGTTTCAACCCTCCGTCGATTCCAGGAAAAGAAGACACTGTACCCACGTGAATGGCAGTTGTCCGGGCATACTGGCATCCCGTGCTAGATCATAACTCGGATGTGGCGCGCATGGCCACAGGATCGTCGATATGTGATTGTGATTTCACGTGACTGTATCTGATCTGATTGGACCTCTCCGGCGAGGTCTCCCTCTGGCAAGTGACGCAGGCTCGGAATACAGTATATTTTAGACATATCTCCTCCGTAAAATACCACGATTCAACCTTTTTTTCATTTTATACCAGAATCACCGCTGACGCGTCCTCGAAAGCGCCCCTCCCTCGTTTCCTGTCTCCTGATCGCTTTGGCGGGTACCAAAATATACTTGAAATTACTCGTTCTTGCTTGGGTGACAGAATCAAGAAGATCTAGGGAGTATCCCAGCGAGCATTAGCGAAAAAATCACGTGAGACAATATGAGATCTACCTACGTGGAAGAAAAGACTTGTAAATGCTTTGCCATTCACTCGCTCGTTGACAACAATGAGGTGATCTCGTAAAGTTCTCGCATTGCTGCAACCTGGAATGGAGTCACATCCCGGTTGTTCTTCCTGTAGCCACTTGCGCCATATTCGAGTAACAGCTCTATGACCTCACGGAGTGATTTGGAATCAATGAAAGCTTTCAGATCCTCGTATGTTTCGAAAGTTCCGGGTGCTTCGGAAATTGCCTGGTGAAGCGGAGTCGAACCATCGCTGTCAGGTGCATCCACGTTCGCACCATTCTCTAGTAAAAGCCGCACAATGTCGAGGCCACCAAGTTGCGACAATAGATTTAGCTTGAATGCGGAAATTGCTAGGTGTAGCGGAGTTGAACCATCGCTGTCAGATGCATCCACGTTCGCACCATTCTCTAGTAAAAGCCACACAATACCGAGCCTACCTTGTCGCAACGCTAGATGTAATGCGGTCTGGCCCATGTTGTTCCGTAGATCGATATTTGCGCCATGCTTCAGCAATAGTTCTGCGGCTTTTAGCTTCGATTCGGAAATTGCTAGGTGCAGCGGAGTTGAACCATCGCTGTCAGGTGCATCCACGTTCGCACCATTATGTAGTAAGATCCACACAATACCGAGGCTATCATGTTGCAACGCTAGATGTAATGCGGTCTGGCCCTCGTTGTTCGGTAGATCGATATTTGCGCCATGCATCAGCAATAGTTCTGCGGCTGTTAATTTCAAGTTGGAAATCGCTAGGTGCAGTGGAGAAGAACCATCGCTATCAGGTCCACCCACGTTCGTACCATTCTCTAGTAAAAGCCGCATAATATAGAGTCTACCACATCAGCAAATCTACAAATCTCTTTCTATACTTTCAGCGCTTTTCGTCACTTTTTTGCTGGCACGCAAGTTCACAAGCTCGTGCAAGTCAAGAAGTACTTGCAGGTGAGAGAAAGTAAGAAAGCCAGAGGCGAATAAAACTCAAAACCTAATATTACAGCGGATTCCACAAACCATGTCGTGCACCATTTTTACAAAAAAAAATCGGCTAATTTCTGGCAAACTCCGTCACATCACATCAGCAAGATGACACGTGGCTAGAATGCCTTTCGTAATCAAGGATTACTGGTGTGACAAGTTATGGTCACGATAGTCACACCACAGACATCGGCTAGAGCAACGGAAAAAAAAAGAGTGAAGGGGGTCAGCGAATAACAGTGCATGGAGTTTGCCGGAAATTAGCTGATATTTTTTTTGTAAAAATGGCGCATGACATGGTTTATGGAATCGCTGTAACAATATACGCTAAGATGAAAATTCCTGACAATGATGATCGACATTATTGTTGATGAAGTATGAGCGATAAACATCAAGGGAATTGGAGAAATGTAGTTCCTCAGGTATAAATGATGATCCAAAGACCGAAATAAGATGTGCTGTCCTAGCTATGCAATCGAGATGAATGATGGCAAGCGTGCGGCGTCCCCTAATGCCACGTTCAAATTCAGGAGTTACAACCCACATTCTTGTATCCTCGTCTACATTATCCTTAGGGGTAAGCCATTCAACCAGAGCACATGGATAGCGTGAACCACCAGATGTAAAGGAAAAAAAAAGGCGGATGTGTCCAATAACCATACCCTTCATACCACCAACGTCTGGACCTGTCTGAACGAAGACAGTGTCATATCGAGCGTATTCATCTCGCCAACTGGGGTTACAGCGAATCCTCTCTTGATACATACCACCAGCACCACAGAGATCACTGGGCACGAAAAACCGGGCTACGGCAGAATGAAAAACATGAACGCGCCCAACAAAAACAGGGCAATGCTCGAGAGGAACATCATCGGCTGATATGGCTGTGTTTGGATTCAGTTGGTCGTATAAGAATCGGCGCAGGAGCTCTGGGAATCGAGGCTGTTTGATGCAAGCCACTACACCTTCAGCTGATGTTGGGTATCCTTGCGCTGCAGAGGAGACATCATTAGATATCAGAATAGAATTACAGTATTTAATCAGAATCATACCAGGGAGACAGGCCAATTCAACAGAAGATAGTGCCTTTGGACCACTTACAGGGCCACCATCATCACCGTCATCACCATCATCTGCTTCGAGAGCAGGCCGTGGTTGTGGCTGTCCACCTTCCTGAACCATAGCAGTATATGAAGCCGTCGTTCCATCCATCATACCCAGCTGAGTAAAAGCCCTTCGTGCCGCAGCCAGCTTTTCAAGCCGGGAGATGGTTTTCAGCATCTGTATAAGGGCTTTGTAACGGCTTGAACGTCGCCAAGGCTCCTTGACGGCCTTGATATGTTTGGATTCTGTGATCGAAGAGCATAGCCCATTGGGAGAGCCGAAAAGGCGAATTGAACGAATATAGTGAAGAAGGGAATGCTGGCGTGGGAGCGAAATGAATTCTCCCTTCACGCCAGCAGTACCAACAAAGAATGTGCGATAGTGATGGAAACGAGCAAGGGAATCTTTGAGCTTATCGAGATCGGTGGGTATGATGGCGTTGCGGCGCACAATGTAACAAAAATCAAGAAATGCTGACAAGCATTTAACGACGGCAGCGGGGACATGTCCTGCGATAGCACCAAGGTACACCTGTGCAAGCGAAACAAAGTTATTAGCGACATTGAGTTAATTTGCTGCACTGAGTAAATTTACCTTCATAAGTGCCTTTGAATCATCGCCGGTCCATTGTGAGAAATCACGGCCATCAGGGAAGCACCGTAGTTTTGGAAATGCTGGCACAGCCGAAATACTATAGAAAAGAAAGAGACATGGAGTTGAGGGCAAAATAACTGAACTGGGTTGAGAAAAGCCATACTGGTGATCAATGTCGGCAACAATCTCTTGCCCGCGTGCCTCTCCATGCAATTCCAGCAAATACTCATTCACCCACATTACGATGTGGTCTTTGAACGTCCCTTTGATTATCTGATGAAGAAGATCAGCTGATAAAAGCTGATAAATGTCGGCCCTTGGGAAACTGGATGTGAAAGGCTATTGAGGTGTGTTTAGGATGCAGACGCGACATGTTGGCTAACAGACTTACAATAATATCCGCGCGAACACCAAAGTCAGTCCATAATATGCCTGGGTCCCAACTATTAATAAGAAGTTCGGTTTTTATTTGACTTCGTAAACGGGCGCCCCCAGCGTCTAAATTATCGGGCTTTGCATCGCATCTAGCACGCAGATATTGTAGGTAATTATGGATCCATAAATGAATTGAACAGCTTACTTTGGGCACCACCCCTGGACGATAGCGGCAAGCCACACCTGCTCTGGATAGTCAGCAATATATGGTCCTAGTCCATAAATGGCCCGACAAAAATGGCCATCTGGACACCTCATCAGGAAAAGTGTCAGTACTTTTTCTTGTCTTTTAGTACTTTTTCTTGTCTTTTTTGTCTTTTGTCTTTTAAAAAAGACAAGAAAGACAAAAAAGTCATGAAAAAAGTACTGAAAGACAAGAAAAAGTACTGACACTTTTCCTGATGCTGACAACCTCTAGGGTCGTCATACCCACTTTGAGTGGTTGAAAGACTCGAGCCAGGCAGGCATGGTACATCTGCCGGCAAAATACTTGATACTTTGCACTTTTCCAATGCTTTTTTGTTGCTACAAACCCGAGTTAGTAGCTTAGTAATTAGAGTTAAATTATTTAAAAAAAAATCGCACTTTTCGGTATAGGAAGAAAAGCGACAGGAAGTAAAGCATTTCCGTGAGCTCTCCTTGCAATATTAGATAGGTTTCCTGGTGACATATACACCGGATGGTACTCTTGATGGCCTGTCGCTACTGAAACTGTAGTTTTGTTGCTTCCAGCTACTACTGGAACAAACATTGCACCGTGGGTTGCTTCGTCTTTTGCAATTTCATCCTGTCAGTGAGGAGATATTAGTTAAATACGTAGACAATATTATGCATTGCACCATACCACTTGAGTCCATGCCCAGTCGGCAGACATAAGATTTGACCATGTCCGCTGATGGTTACTATCAAACTGGCGGTATGGAGATAAGTTGATCTTGTCCTTATACTGAGTGGTCTCGAGCTGATGAAGAAGGCCTGACGTGAGTCCCGTGCACAGAGCACATACGTCTGCATCATCCACTTTGGGGCGGTGCCTAGAGGACGAGGGCCTTGATACCGGACCGTGTAAGTTTTCCAGGGTGACTCGCTAAGTTTTATAGCATCGATCGTAGTGTAGAGTTCCTTTGAGTTCTTCCATGGGGCAGAATCACCAACTGTTACGGCCCAGAGGTCAGAGCTTTGTCTATTAGACCTGCAGAACTCTGGGCCTCAACAAAGTGGTAAAGTGCAAAATCAAATTCGATACGAGAATTGAAGGGGTCCCATGAGTCTGGGGCATCACCGTTAAGAGGGTTAGGGAGATCTGGGGGTCGAGTATATGGCAGGAGATACTCTCCTGCCTCATTGCATGGTTTAGCTGTTGGAATCGTTAGCGTATCACTACTATGAGACGGAGAACACATGCATATACCTGTTAAATGAGGATGATACTCATTGGTTGATATTGGTTGGTTTTCGTCACCATTCGATTCTGGAGTGAACTGTCGATGTGCAGAATTTTGATGCTGGGTTAATCCCCTAACTCCACTACTTCGACACTCTAAAAAGCAGGTGGGGCAGGTATAAGCGTTGTTGCGGTGGCCGTCAAGTGGGTTGAAAATATTCATAAACGATGGGGTATACACGAGCGTATATAGAATGAACTGAAAGAGACTCGTCAGTATTTTCAGTGATTAATAACAAACACAAATAGAATGTACGTACCGTATATGAAAAAAAGGTGTTGAACAAGTCAACTTCCCTGTCCGTTACCCCAGTACCGGCATCATACATTAGCTCCCAATCGTTTATTCTTCCAACTAAAACTCACCTTTTCCAACACACTCATTAACCAACGCTCGCTCGTTCCATCCTTCCAGTCAAAAGCGTACCATTCCCGAATATACCACCCACAACAATGAGCCGCCGCCCCCTTACTCGCTCCAATGCCGTTGCAAATCTCAAGGACATACAACCTACCGCTATAATGCCACCAAGGCTGCGAAGGCAGACTCTCAATCCCGACGACACTGAGTCTGACAATGAGATTGCGGCCTCCGGCACTCCCCTCGGCCCTAACTTGGAACATGGCCAACCAGCTGCAGACAACGAGCTCGATGGGACAGTAGCCCCTCCACAAGGTACCAGTGCAGCTGACAGTGCCAATAGGGTGGCCGTGCGTCAACCCACTCTTGTAAACCGCAAAGTTGTGCCTCCCAGGTCACCGTTGCCTTCAAGGGCGACACGGCCAGTTCACCCTGGAGCTCCTGACATGTCAAAGCCCAGAAGGACGTCCACAGAGGTAACTGCAGGCGCCAAGCGGAAGGCTGCCCTTCAGCTTCAAGTAAATGAGCTGGAGCAAAAAAAAAGACACTTGGCAGCGATGGAGGTCGAGGAAGAGCTTGCGGACGAGGAGGAGGAACGTACTGTGGTCAGGCAGCAGGCTCAATCCGATGGTCTTGACAATACCAAAGATGTCTTTATGCAATCTGAGGACGAGAAAACGCTGGAGGCAAAAGTGACTCAGATGCTGAAGAAATTTTGGAACTCAGCACGTCTGAGGAAGACCCACAAACACTTAAAGCGAAGAAAGTCTTACATAGGCGAAGCCAGGTATGTCTTCATCTAGTGTTGCTGGTGAAATAGACACTAAGATGTCTTATCAAGAAAAGCCGAACAGGGGAGAGACCCGAGCAGCTGTGGACAGCGTGAAGGCCAAATTGAAAGCTGCCGATAAGAAGCGAAGTGCGAGTGTTGATCTGAACGCAATAAGGTTTGTTTGTTGTTGATGTTCCCACGTGCTGGGCTGACAATGCGGCCATAGCAACAAAAAGAAGAAGGCCAACGTCCCCTCTGGTCTTACCTCCGATTGGAAGTCGAAACTATCCGCAGCTACACCGCGTCAGACCTCATCAAAAGTAAAAGCTAAACCTTTCCACGAAGCTCTGGGTGGTCTTGAGGATGAAGACGCACTTGCTAACGTTGCAGAGACCCTGGCATTGTCTACAGGACATCCTATGACCGGTCAAAAAAATAATGTGTGTTGCTTTCACATTCGATTAGAAAATCACTAATGTAACTCAGTTTGTTCACATTGACAACAATAGTGACAGTGACTCGGAGAGTGAAGATGCTCCAACCAAACCACCGCGAAGGGTGCCAAGAAATCGACGACTGCCGATTCCAAAGCGCTGAAGGTATCAAAGGGAAAGACTCAACCAGAAAAGACCGTCAAAGCCACCAAAGCCACCAAAGAAGTTCCTGTGGCCAACCCACCTTTTGATATCTCGACGTTGCCGGAATTTGCTCGCACGAACTGGTCGACACATTTCTTACCAACGCTGTATGATTGTTTAGGATGTTCACATGATCCCTTTGTCATTGGTTCTGATATCGTCAAACCCATCCAAGCAGTAGTTAA
>WHVC01000191.1:0-46575 GCA_015178925.1 Russula emetica | reverse complement strand
GCAAATGATCATGAGAGCCATGGGGTAAAAGGAATAGATCGCGGACTTGTAGATGTTAGCGGCCCTCTGACTAGGCGGCGCCGCGGCGAGTCAGAGCGGCGTACAAATACAATCTTAGAAGGTTTGAGAACTCACTGATCGATAGGAAATTGGTAAGTGTGCTATCCCAGCGTTACAAAGACACATGGACAATCCGGCATGAGCTTGTGGAGGAATGTGAACCCGAGCTTTGAAGTACTCACAGGAACCGGGTTGCGAAAGTATGCTGGATGACGAGTCTCGTGCAGAAGCTCGAGCAAGTCGACATAATAAGGCTCGTGGCGGAAGTGCTCGCGTGCTAGCTGATAGACAGCACCTTCCAATAAGAGGGCATCATTGAGGGCATTGTACCCGACGCCGTCCACATGGTGCCACGACAATTTTCCATGATTTATTGTGACCTGATCGATGATACTGTCCGACACCAAAAAATAGAGTGCAGCTGGGGGATGTCAGTTGTCAGTTTAGGAAATGGAGAATTAAGCGCTGCACGGGCACTGACGAATACAACTATCCATCCGAGAAGCACGGCCTTTTGATATTCAGAATCGTTTAGCCGTCGACCTTTGAATGCTTCTGCTGCCTCGACCACGAGCAGGCCAGTCTTATACTTTCCACTGAACGTGTTGTGGTCGAGACACTTTTAGTTGCATCAGTGAGTTTGCTGCCCTGCGAAGGAGAGAGAGGACGCTGACACACGCGTGTGAAGTATTCGATGGCATCCTGCGGCATAGAGTGCGCCTCGAATTGAGAAAGCAAGAATCCCCGAATGGTAGGATATAAGATTTCGAACTGGTCCCGCGCAACGGCGCTTGTCACGGCGGATGACATGGACCAGTAACGTCCTGCGTGTGAAGTATTCGTGAGGCGGGCAGTGGGCATGATATCACCAACTTGGGGAGGGAAAAAGAGAAGACTTACATCGTCGTGCTGGATCCATTTACGCCTTAAGAGTGGCCAGAACAATCGAGCATCATGATGTTACGAAATCCCCGATGTCGTTCGCAAAACGAGAAGTGGCAGTGCCTCCCCTGACTCTCCCCAATTAGTCGTAGTGCCAAATGTTTACCAGCACCCAGCACCGTCATTCGATTATTACTCCATCCATCAAGGGATTTATTAATGACTTCGAGAAGGGGGTTACAGAGTGATTACAGTCGAGATGAAACCGGTACGGAATAATGACGCAACCGTACCCGGCCGAACGGAACCGTGGCGGAACACTCGTCCGGTGTCTTTGACGCGCGGGGAGGGAATGTTCCCGCGCTTTGCTATCAGAAATATTCTACAGTACTCAATTTCAATTTTCAACGGGAAGGTGCCAGGAGGCGTAACCTTTTGCAGCACCATATAACCTGCCAAGCTCATAGATCATTTATTGCATGGCACCCCATTACTTAGAGCCAATACAGACCCGCGCCATCACTAGCATCACTCCCTCTTTATCATACCTGGCATGGCTGGAGCCCTGAGGAAGGTTTCCCTGAATTATAATTGGACCATAAAGCGGGCTCAAAATGACCTCCATCATAACATTATCACGCCTCAGCCTCAGCCGCAGCCAACACCACCTTCGTTTTCAGACACCAAACCTGGGGACTTTTCTGTGTTGCCCTGGGATGTAAGTGTGCGATTTTCGATTAGTGATGGTGAGGGGTTATATCTAAAAAAAATACCGACAGTCGAATCGCCTTCGATGGAAATTCAAGAACGATTATGAGGAACTTCGCGAACACCTTGAGTGTGCTTTCCTCATTCTATTCGGTTGGGCCGTGACCTTGAATCATCTTCGACCGATTGCGACAAGGCACTTCATCGTGAGTTTATGCGTGTCTCCGCCTCCTCACACACTCATTGCATATTGAAGAATCACCCTATTCGCTCTGTAGTCGTCCTCTATGAGGAAAGTGGCAACCTTGCACATTTTGGAATCAGTCCCACGTCCATTTGGGGTTGGCTAGTTGCCCTCTCTCGGTGCGATGAGTGTTGGCTAGTTTCCTCTAAACTCACATAAGTTCCCATAGGTTTGTAGCTCCCTTCATCATCTCTTGGTTCTGGGAGATCTTCGGCGCTTTTCTTCTTATCCATGCGCCGGAAGCTAGCGCCGGGGGAAAGACAGATACCTCATTCGTGTCGCAGCTCGTAGAGCACCCCGTCGTAGCTAAGGAGCCAGAAAAGGCTCCACAGGTGTCCAACGATTCGGATGTGCAAGCACCCGTCAAGGGCCACACAGGCTACGACACAAGTGACGCTGCTCCTCCACTGCCTGCCATGTCAGTGACAGATGATCTGAAAGGCGGGAACGAGACGATACCTATTGTGACGCAGCACGATGATACTAGGCGATTTTCCCTTAGAAAAGCTCGGAGTCATAATGATATTGAGGTAGGTGCCAGCTTGCCAGCGTGACATTGACGTACAGCGAAAGGCCTAACGTTGTTGACAGAGCGACAAGTAAGTAGTGAAAGCCACCGGACGTATCCTACATATTGACTTTCCCACCCTGTAAGTGCGCGGAAAGTCCGCCCTGGTCTCATTACGCGTGAAAGTTTTCACGTCCATGGCAGTCAGCCCTCTCCGAAAAGCCCCGATTCAACTTCGCTCCATGTTGAAGCTAGGGCTGTAAGAATGGGCCATCTCACAGACGATGTCTTTGCCTTGGGAGATTACAGTATCCTTGCTCATAATCCCGCTGTTTTCGCTCCGTGACGAGATTGATCATTTTGAGCTACAGCGTTTTAGAGTAAATAGATTGATGTCGCCTCGTGTTTCGGCTCGATTGACCGCTCTATGCTGTGACTACAACCCGGTTACCTTTTTGGCATATATCCGCTTTCTTGATCATCCCCGAATGTCCACGGTGAAAATACGGAATGGCGAGGAGCAGTAGCAGGGCAATTCAATACCAAAATCAGCAGTTGTTCACAAGGCCATCAATTTTGACCCCCGCTGCTTATGGACGAATACTGCTCCTTGCATATTGCGGTTCGGCGTCACAAGCCCGTGTACAACTTTTCTAAACCACCCCCGCTGAGTCGTGTCCCCGTTTGTAAATCAGAGATATATATCCTAGTAGCATTCTAATGGTAAGGTGCGGAGGCAGCACCATCACTAAATCGGGGCTTCGCTTAATCGGGATCAGACGGCTATAAGACTCACAAGACGGTTTAGTTTGTAAGAGGTCTCGTTCGGGTCGCAACCGATATCGCTCATTATCAGGACGGGGATGATTCGCCCCCCACCCCCGGACAAGCATCATAAACGTGCCTGCTGTACTCCAAGCATTTGATGCCGGTCTCATCCAGTAGCTGTGCACTTGAGCAGTGCCTTTTCATTCAGATCCACTAGAGAGCTCCTTAGTGCGCGAAGGATCAGCACCACCCTGCTTGACGGTGAAGCGTCCGTTGAGTAGATTCCACCGCGTCGGGCGTAATTTCGTTTAGAATTATTGTTATTGTCCCAATGTGACACGTTAGGGGAGCGGAGCGAGCCATGCGATGTCGGAGTGTAATTGAATGCAGGTATCCAAAGACTAGTGGGTGTCACCTCCGCAAACTGCGTGTCTTCACGGCGGGCCGCTTGGAAGCTGTTGCGCATGAACTAGACCGGCTAATGCGTTGCCCCGGCACCACGCTGAAAAGTATCTCGGCTCCAGGTGCACTGAGCCGTATTATGGAAATACGCGGCGTGCCACGTCATCCGCAATCTTTGCCGATCCTAGGGCAGTCCAGGTCTACATTATGGGATCTAGGTGTATTATCCAGTGCAGGAGAACAGGGCACAGTTGTACCGTGCACAAATGATTTGCGATCGCTATTATTGTGCAAGACAAGACAATGAGCCCAGGAACCGCAACTAAAATGGAATAACCTACTGTACGTCCGAAATGACATAGATAGCCTCTTTAAGAAGGCTACAGCTGTCACCTTGGATGTGCTTCGTCAGTGAGTAGAAAAAGTCAAAATTGACTTCTAAAGTGGGGAACATTGCGAACCCTAGAAGTTATTGAACTTCCGTGTGTTCGAGTCCATTGGCGCAGCTATGAAAGATGCCTTGTTTAGGTCTTCTTCCATCAGCTGCGGCGATAAGGCGGCAGCTTGCCGGCCGGTCGGTCAGAGTCTCGGTGTGACGCGTCGGAACGCGCTACGTCACGCGTCTGTGACATGTATCCTCACCACCCTTTCCCGCATCTCAAGTGCGTTTTTGAGAATTTACCATCATGCTCTGGGTAGACGACGTCCGTAACTATGCCTAGCAGAGATGCCTTTTTCTGAACCAATATTGCACAGTATCGACCAAAAACCCTCGATGACCTTCATTATCATGACCGTCTTTCGCAACGCTTGAAGTCTTTGGTATGTTTGTTACGCGTTCATTCAGTGTCCGTACGATTAACGATCCTGATAGGCCGCTTCTGGAGACTTTCCTCATATGTTGTTTTATGGGCCATCAGGCGCTGGAAAGAAAACGCGTATCGCTGCAACGTTGAATGATTTGTTTGGAAGTGGGGTTGAAAAGGTACGTGGTTATCACTGGTGACGCCGCATTTCCTGAGCGCATGGTCATTGTCTGCAGCTTAAAATCGATCAACGGGTGTTCCTTACACCATCACGGAAGAAACTGGATGTCAACGTTGTCCAGAGTAACTATCACATTGAGCTTACACCAAGGTTCGCACCATACAAGCGTACAGGTCGCGGAGTTCCGTAAAATTGATAGTTCTCCCCGCAGTGAAGTCGGAAATTATGACAGAGTAGTGATTCAAGAAATCCTCAAAGAAATCGCGCAGACTCAACAGGTCGATGTGAGTGCGAAGCACCGATTTAAAGGTAGTTTTCAGCTCCTCCGCCGTCGACGACTTGGGCTAGATCTTAGAGACAGTGGTCATCATCAACGAAGCTGATACACTCTCACGAGATGCGCAAGCAGCACTCCGACGAACCATGGAGAAGTACATGACCAACTTGCGCATTATACTCTGCGCCAACAGCACTTCTCGGTTGATTGCGCCAATCAAGAGTCGCTGCCTGCTTTACGCGTCCCGGCACCCAGTCGTGAGGATATGCTCACAGTGCTTAATCATGTGGCCAAGCGAGCAGGAGCGGGTTCGTTGCCGGAAGACATGGCGGATGAAATCATCATAGACTCTAACGGCAACATGAGGAAAGCAATACTAGTTTTCGAGGCGATGAAATGCAGTCGTATGCCTGTTCATAAACTTCCACTTAAATCACTGTAACGCAACTTATTGGTATCCGAATTCAGGCCCGACTTGTCAAGCTCGCCGCAGATCGCCAAACCAGATTGGGAGACGTATTGCTTAAAGGTTGCCGACATGATCATCCAAGAACAGACACCGCAACGAGTCATGGACGTACGGGCAAAGCTGTACGAATTGCTGAGCCATTGTATACCAGCGACAGTCGTTTTGAAGGTAAGAGGCGTTCATGGTCCGTGTTCTCTGTCTTACGATTTGACTAGACAATTGCGGACCGCGTGGTGCAGAAAGTTGACGAAAGTCTTAAAGCCGACATCATGCATTGGGCAGCCATTTACGTACGCCAAATTCTTCAGCTAATGGGAACTCACTCATCTGACTCGGCACAATAGGAAAATCGGATGCGTCTCGGAAACAAAAAAATATATCACCTGGAGGCTTGGGTAGTCAAGGTGATGTCGTTGTACAAGGTTAGTGTATTCCAGCCCTTAAGTTGCAACCCGGGTATTGATTGGACCCGGAACAAAATAGCAATTCTTCTTGGCATCGAGCTTGGTGATTTCGACGACCTCATTTGATTCCACCCATTGCTTGTTGCGAAGGTGTCTTTGTACTATCGTATGCGACCACTGTATTACCCTTATACATTGCTCAGTAACTCCAATAATTTTCGCACAGCAGCACACTGCTGACATCACGATGGTCCGAGTGGAAGAGAATGTTCGATGCTCATAAAGTGATTCCCCATGATTACTTGCGAGCTGGGCATTGTATCCTTGCCTGGGAGTATCTGACTGCGGCCGGGCGCATAGTACAGCTGGGCCATTGTCCATATTCTACGGTTGGAATGTCCTCTTCTTTCAGCGCACCAGTCTTCAAGCCCCTCTTTTGAGGCTTTTCAGAATGGTGATGTTCCAGTCACTCTCCGAATGTACTCTTTTTGGAGAGCGACTGGAACATCGCCATCATTCTGATGGATGCCTTCAAGTTGGGAGTTCCTGAGTTCCCTGGTCACAGTGTTTTGTCCAATTTCAGTGAACTGGCAAAGTACTTGATTTTAGATAACTTGCGCTAAGTTCGTTCGCAGCCTGGTGTGCAGTTGCACCTTTTATCCTGAGTTCGAGAACTGGCCAGACATTTCTAGTCCTAGCTCATTTTTGCTGCGCATGAAGTTCCAGTCCGACTTGATATTGTCGCAACTTGGAAATTTACATCGGGACCTTGGGCCATATATAAATGGAAAAATGCGAGCCAGGCGGCCGGCATACCATTCTTATCGCTTCGTGCAAGTGTGGTAATGGTACAGCGCCCTCGGGGGGTAAATTGCCAATGCGTACCCGCATGACTGCCCGAAGTGTCCATACTGAGCGAGCGCCACTGGCAGACGCGTTCATGCGATGTGTGTCAGATGAGCGCGTTTCGTGATCCATCGGCCAGTCCTCGGAAGAATACAACTGCCGGCGAACCTGGTTGTATTGGCGCTCTTCCCCCCCGTTGGGTGGAGAAATCCTAAAAAAACAATCCCGTACTATACTATACGTGATGACCTCAGGGTCACGATGCGCTGGCAGTTAATCATGCTCGGACCCCTGAACACAACCAGTATCGTTCCAATTACAGCGCCGTCATGCTGATGGACAAGAGGCGCACAATTGTCAGCTGACGCGATGATGACCCAATGGCAGCGTCGGCGTTATCGTTTCCAATCGGCTTGAAAGGGCAGCCGGGAGAGCATGATCCAGTTCCTGCCACGGAAGCTATGACGCGACAGCGAAGCAGATTGTTTCCCAACTGTGGAGCCTTGGATTTACGGCAGCGACCTATAAAGGGACAACATATACGCTGCATGTATGGTCCTATGGGAGTACGTAGTTCATGCTTTTAATATTCCCTTGGTATGTATTATATCGCAAGAACGAGAGGGGAGAGATCAGATGATCAGAGGGATGATAGATCCCAAGCGAAAATTAAACGGAGATAAATCCCGGAGGGAATCCGGCACATGGACCGGCGTGACCGGCGTGAGCCGAGAGTGAGCGCGACGCGTCTTACATAATTCTATCCGTTACCCCGCGCGTCCCACACCCCAGTCCACCTCACCTTGACGTCGCCCGTACCCCCCAGACCGACCCCGCATACATCCACTCCTCACTCACTCCCTTTCCTATCCTGTCCTTGGCCAATTCGAGCCTCGTTTAGGGCTCACGTGTGCCATGACTACTCCCACCTCGTCCGCGACGACCCCATCGCCGACCATGGCTTACCTTCACACAACTCCTGTTTCTTTAGTTGCTACAATACACTCTGGCGATGATGACGCGACAGAACGCGAAGCTAGGCAGCAGGCCATTCGGAAATTTCTGGCTCGTGCTGAGATCTCCAAGGTGAGTTTGATCCTCCTCTGTCTGGGGGGTTTGGTACGCGTCGAGTATTCCACGATGATCCGCGTATTATGGCATGTATGGCCCGTTGAGGGTACAGATTTTTCTTTTATTTACACAAAGTCTCTCGACTTCCCACCACGGGCCTCCCATTCCCCTATGATGCGAAAACAATTTCGGTAGTGATATTTCGAATACCATCGTCCTGTTATGCGACAGTCATGCGAGATTGTTTGTCGTTGCATTATTTTTTTGCATTCTATCCAATGGTTCTTGAACACCGATGCTAACCGAAACCTTTCCTCTCCGCAGCTCACGCGTGGGCTACGTGCGCGCCTTTCGTACGCGACCTTCAAGGCGACGCACAATGTTGCTCATCTCCGCATTGGGGATCTTGAATCGCACGTCAAGGATGATGCGCTTGCTACGTGGACCCCATCTAGGAATAATTACGGTGATGGTCCCGCAGCCCAGGGGAATAACATCGCACATCTTTCTAGCGGCTCGGCCCGCAGAGGCGCTATGGCTCCCCCGACCACGATTCCTTCATCGAGTTCTCGTAACCATCAAGCAAGTCCTGGAAAGAGAGAGTCCATGAGTGCCAATGCGGCTCAGAGTCTCTATGCCTCCATCCTTGCCCCGCCACCAGCAAAACGTGCGCGGACAATTCATAACCCAGAAGATCCACCTGTTCCGGCGCCAGCAAGGATGACAAATGGGGCTTCTCGAAATCGAAAACGTTCGTCCCACCCTGAAGCAACCAGGGGCTCCCATTCGCGCACAGCTTCCGAACCTCAGCCTTACTCTAGTGTTGCAGAAAACACGCGCGCTCACACTCGAACAGGCAAGGATCCCAAGCGCAAAAACGCGGTCAAAGGTGGAAAAGCCAGCAAACAACATCATGACGCCAACACGTCAAACGCCGAAAGTTCTCACGATGTAGACGTTGACATGAAGGCTGCCGCAACATTAACGCGCCTTTTCCATCACTCCCGAAACTCTATTACTTCTCTAAGCGCGGTTTCTCCGCGATCCAGCATATCCGCCAGCTCAGACATCGGCTCATCGCACTCGCTCTCTCAATTTGCTCAAAGCTCCGCCCGTACGACGACAGCCCAAACATCGTTCGCGTCCTCCCAAGAACTTTCTCAGACTGGTTCGATAGTACGTCCTGCTACCCCTCCACGTTCATCGGACACTCGTTTGGGATCTCGGACCAATAGTTTTCCGGATGGAGGGTCAAGGTCTGCTACAGACCAGGAAGCAATCAAACTTTTATATTTCTTACACGAGTCTCCTTCCCCTGCTCGACCAAGCACTGTTCGCGATCGGGATGGTCAAGACGCAATGGCCCCCGGAACTTTGTCCGAAAACTCCGATCTTAAAGCCCAAGGACGCGTACTCTTCTCCGGTTCAGGCGGCTCTTCAGACATTCCCTCAGCGTATCGGATGCTCACAAGGGATAACTCCAGCTCGTCAGTTGCATCCTCGGCGGCGATGGACCCAACCTCCCGACCTCTCACGCGCCAGCCCACTCTGGTAATCGATCCTCCGGTTGGTGATGTGGAACTTCCTCAGCACTCCGATCCTCCAATTTCTGCAGCAAGCAACACCGATGCTCCTCCCGTGACGAAAGTTACACCTCCGACACCAATAGAGCTTTCACAAACGACCGAACTCCTACCACCGCCATCCTCTCCTCAACGCGCCGCTCAAATATCACCGTCCGCCCAGTCCTTGTCACCACTAACTGAGCATAAAGCTCACAATGTCACGCCAGCCACTCCTGGAACATACACTTTTAATCTCAACGACTTCATAAATGTCTCTCCATCGCCGGCGGGCCCACATCGTACCACTACACCCTACAAACAGAATTTATCATCTGGCATACGCCCTGCCGGTGGCCGGAAGTTGTTCGCGGACGAGCAGGCAGAGAATCTGATAGGCGTCGAAGAGACAAGTAGGATGGGTGAACATCCGAACACGGCGCTGGGTGCTGGAATCCACCTAACCCGCTTTTGAATTCGTTCCATCCCTTATTTATCCGTAAAGTTGTCGATTCCGCAACGTCCATGTCATCCAGTTTCATGACCCTTGTCACGATCTGCAATTGTCGCATCTACCATCTCACGGACATGGAAGAACCCTTTTGATTGTAACATTCACATTCTCGCTTCATTAGTTTTGTATCCCTGAAATTGTTGAGTGGCTGGTTGCCACCTCCCGGCGTTGCCTCTGTGGTGGCCGTCGGTTTGATGTTGGTTGTTATTTATGCGTCCAGAGTTTTTGTAGCTCCTGCCGACTTGACCAGTCTTCCGTTTCTCCTCATGATTTGACCTATGTCCCAAGTGTTTTTCTCTCTTTGGTTTTGATTATTTTTTCTCCCTTTTTGTACGATATCCGTCCTGGCTAATTCGGGCCGTAGTATGGGCGATTGGTTTGGTGGAGCCATTATGTGGATGTACGGAGCCTGCATAGACCTTCTTGATCCATTCTTCCTTTCGTCGTTATCTTCTTGCTTTCTTCTGCGCTCCGTTGTATGAATTAATTTGATGAACGACAGTAATGACCAACGGATGCCAGTGGCAATTCCGGGCCTTTTTCTTTCCTATAACCACTCTGAGCGAGTGGGGTGGACAATCTTATCCCATGGTGGACTTTTTGATGGTTGGATACAAGCTGCCTTACATATACAATACAGTATAATCTATCTGCTCGAATACAAGGTAATTGAAGCCAGTTTTCCAAAGTCACAGTGCCTTCTTCCAACGAACACTCATCGAGCTCATCAGTCACAGTCGACAGCTGCTTGAAGTCCGCATCCCTCGTAATCGCTGTAAGCTCATGTAAGGAGAAGGGCACAAACGGTATAAGATCGAGAAAACATCCGTCGGCCTTGAACACAACGTAGTTCTTGCGGTCCTTTTGTTCTGTCTGGATCGTACTCATCAGTCTACAACATTCCTCGTTCGAAGGGAACAATGATTGCGCCGCCATCTCGAACATCTTCTGCCAGTTCCAATTCTAGATTGGCGATAGTGCGTTCCAACCCAGAATTTTGAACCGGCAGAGCGGCGAGAACTAGTGGTTTTTTAAAGCACATGGACATCATCACCTTTATAGAATTCATCCGACATTAAAGGAGGGCTGGGTGGGGAGAAGGTGCTTCAGTTGATGATTGGGCGTGATTGGAGCGAAGCAGGTAGCGAGTAAAGATAACACCATGCGGTCATATCATGACCGTTGCCAGTGTACTAGTATACCATACTACAGTATGTTGTAGAGCGTCGTATCGTCCCCGAGATGCCCCCCAAAGTGGGGGTTGAAGTTGCCAACTGAATATTCGGGACTCTCGGCCGTATTGTTCCATGCTGTTGGCTTCGAGTTCACGAACGCCATCTTCAACTGAACGTACTGGGAAAAGAGGGGAGAACGAATGTATAGATGCTGAACTCATCGCAGGATGGAAGGATCCTATAATAATTTTGGCGTTCCACTGGCAGCAGTACAGTAGCTGAAAAGAGCCGGGAAGATCAACGTATCGAGACAAGCATTGGATAAAACAGTACTGTAATGTCTAGCTTCTCCCGGCGAATGACTCAGTGATACGTGGATGATGTAAGCTGGCAATCGTACGTACATACAGCGGCTTACTAACCGAACTGTCACGGTACCGTGACTGCCCAGCGATACAGCAATCTACAAAGTATCCCTGAACCCTCTTGCTCTGTCTGTACAGCCCTCGGCCACCTTACTATATAAGTGGTCCGACGAGTCATTCAATTCCCAACTTCATTATGTCGTCGTATCTTCGCTCATGGTTACCCACTCTGTCCTTAGTACACTTACAGCAGAGCAGCCCCGCCCCTTCCACAGAAGAAGAGGAATCACCCACTACACCGACACCTACAAATCCTTCTCTATCTGTTCAGATTCCCGATGACGATTTACCTCCTGCTTTCCCTGCCATCGAGAGCGCTCAGCGTATCTCCCTTTCACCGTCGACTCTGATGCCCCCACCCCCGATACCTGCACTACGAATACCCGGTCCGCGTGCACCTGCACCGTCCTCATCCTCCTCTCTGATGCCTCCCCCGTCTACAACGAAACCGCCAACGCAACTATCTAAATCCAAGAAACGAGAAAAGGTAGTTCTTGCACCCGGGCACAGCCCGCTTGACTGGGCAGTACTGAAGAGTTCGGGTACGGACCTACGGGTATGTCTCTTTCGCTTCTGGATCGTTAATCTGCACTCACTAACGATGTTATCATTGTATATTATATATAGAGTGGGATGACGTCCCTGGCACGCATACCCCCCTCGATGCTGCGCTTACACAACAAACGTGATGACGCATGGGCAGCATTCAATGGCAAGGTCTACAATATTACTCCTTACCTGGATTTCCACCCCGGCGGAGAGAAGGAGCTCATGCGTGTTGCAGGACGCGACGGGACAAAGCTTTTTTGTAAGCCATACTATCCAACTCCGGGTTATTCGGTGCTGACGGCTGCTATAGCATTGACGCATGCGTGGGTTAACGTAGATTTCATGTTAGATTCCTGCTTGGTTGGGTTTTTGGTACCAGAACCATCATCCTAGATTTCGTTAAAGTAGACCATGATGCACACACATTAATTGTTCAGATAAGTCTTCGCAGAATTTTAATAGATGTTGCCGCATATGATTAGTCTTACCACAATAGGGCCGAGATACAGGCGGGAATAGAGTATGCGTACTAGAGTCCAACCCCCATCAATGTCATTCACATTCCTAAGTCTGACAAGAAAAACGGTTTGAAGTTCAGCATTCCAGACAACATCGCTGCCTTCAGAAACACAGCGCTGCTGTGATATTTGAACGTTGTGGTGGTCTTCATGCTTTGAATAGTGGGCCCAAAGTCATAGGATCCTCTAGCGATGACGCTATGGGGATTTGGGTAGTGATTGCGAGCATGCAGCGTGAATTAATGCTAGAAAAGGTCGTCATTGACCTTTGGGGTGGGTGGGGATGGCCTGCCAGCAGAAGGAACACCGCTGGACTAAAAGGAAATTCTTAGGGCATGGATTTATCATAACGACTAGACATCTGGTGGTCATCGCCATGGCCTTACATTGACATGGAGGGATATGTTGAACAGCTGGGTGCCACTGTCAGTGAGACGAGGGGGGAGGCACCAATGGAGGGCCATTTGCGTCAACAAATATCCACTATAGACATTCAACTCTCCAATTGGTGCCTCGTGTGGCGCAGAAGAACCGACATCAATGTTCGGGAGGGGTAGGGAGAAAGCATCCTCTTCTACATTTGTCGAGAATACAGTGAATGCCTTCGCTGATACGCCGACGCTCTGAGCGAAAAGGGAAAACTGCCATCTCGAGCCATTTTTGAAGGCAGTGCTGTCGGTCTGTGAGTGTAGTCAGTTTATCGTAAAACACTTTCGCGGCCATTCCAGGTTGTGCTTCTGAGCAGCTATGTAGGTTACTGCAAGAACAAGGGGGTCGTCCTGAGAAAAGAGGAGGAGAACCGAAGGGAAGATACTAGGTGAACCGAGAGAAGCAAAGGCGAAGAGGCATTGACAGTGGCGCAGACGACGTGGATCCACGACGCTGGCGTCGAGCTGAAGCGGCCGATGAGAGCGTTTGCGATGCAGGTGCCGACGTAGAGAGGTCGGGGTAGGGACAAGAGGGACGAACACGAGAACAGGCGAGGGGTCAGGGGACAAAAAGATAAGATTCAGGGAGTGAAGGATAGCGTACATAAGTAGGTAACCAGGTGTGTGTATGCATGTACCTTGTATGAGGATCAGAGCGAGAAGAGATAAGACAATTTCTACAATTGGGCGTGTTCATCCTTGTTGTATGAGTCCTTATCGGCGTTATCTCGGGCTTACAGCCCAGCCCGAGGTCTGAAGCTGTCTTGCCGGCCCGACTGTAAGCATGGCGCAGCGGTGGTGATGAGAGGAAATACCAATCGGAGAGTTGTTCAAGTCGACAAATTTTCTTAGGCGTAAAATGATAGAAGAGGCATCGAACCCCTTGAGGGGTTGAAAAAAAGGAGACGGCGTCCTCTATAGGAACAAAGGTACAGTTTGAGATGATACCAAAATAAACGGCTTCCCTTCACGTGTGGAGTGTATCTGATCCAGATGGGTCTTCCTTTTCGCACAAGGTTTCGTTAGTTAATCAGAAAAGTACTCAACCGATGCCACGTCATGGCAGTGGCATCATTCTGCCATGACGACAGGAGGTGCAAACCCGGATTTCAACTTTTTCGCACTATAGTACTCTTCGCGAAGATCGTACATCTGGCAGTGTTAGGTGCGCTTTGCGTGTCCAAAGTCATGACTCAGGTTGCAGACGCCTAGTATGAAGATCGAGGATATGGTAGCCTGGATCATCAATTTCACTTTCAGATTTACTGTCGTCTACCCCTACCCCCATGCATGGCGTTTTGAAAGTTATGCCATTCTTGGTCTCTGTCTACCATACGCTTGCCCCATAATTTCACATGTGAATCTACACGCAAAATACTGACCGGGGATGGAGCATGAAAGAGGCTTGCGTCATGATGGACTCGGAACGACGATCACGGCAATCCAGCTTGAAAAGGAAACTACCGAGGAACTGCAGCTTGCCACGCAAGCCCTGAGTTCGTACCGCGGTGAGCACACTTTTAAAACTGAAAAAAAAACCCCCATCATTCAAATTTCGTCCAGCGAATCAATAGCAATGGTCAGTAGCAACAGCAACTCAACAACTCCATTCCAACATGGCAACCCTCACGGAACGTGCCAATCCTAGTCAGTCATTGACCGACTATCTCAATTCATTTTATTTGTCACTAAAACCTAAGTTAAACCGGTCTTAGCACTTGTCCGTAATATTGGAGGTTGGTTCTCGTCCCATGCCTGTCTGATCCATGCGGCTTGCGGCTTATTGGCCAGGCACTCCATGATGCACGCATAAAAAGGGGGAAATGCCTGTAAAGACGCACGGGCCTGGGTTCTCTTTATTCTGCTCGCTTTCTGCTTTCGAGTCCCCTTGCCTTCCTGGATCATGCCCACTCTCCTAATTCAACCTACTATGGCATCCTTGGCTTTCGCACTGGCTCTTGTCATCCCCTTCTCCGTTCTGGGGTTTGATCCACTGGGCAGTGATAATGTGCGCCTTTCCGGCAGCAATAACTCGGATTAATTGTTGATTTTCACTCACGTTCTATTTAGGTCGTTGTGTGGGTGTACCGAGAATCCTCCCTCTCTTTCTTTAGTTGAGCGCGAGCGCGAAAAATGCAGATATTGGGGTCAAAACTCATTCGGGGCTACCCACCCGAGTGACACGGCCAAGTGGCAGAAACGTCTTTCCTTTTATTGCCAGGTAAAACGTGCTCATTCATGTTTGGATCTAAGATTGTCCTATCTCTTCCTCTAGGATGATAGCATCGATGTGTTACCCTTGGCCTTCCTGGACGTGGCGTTTGATACCGGAGGGTTACCTTCTTTGGACTTCTCTAACGTCAGATATTTTCCATATACCATGTCCCTCCACCACTGACTGTCTTTAGATATGTAACATAGGGACCCACCCGGTATTTCCGGGGACCGCGTTGCCCGACTGCTCCTTCCTCGCGTCGGATATTCAAGAGTGCCAAGCAAAAGGAAAGATAGTGACCCTCAGCATAGGCGGTGCAGATGGCGTCGTTGGCTTTGTGTCCAACTCTCAGGCCAAAGAGTTTGCAGATACGATCTGGGACCTCTTTCTGGGCGGCTCAAGCAGCACGCGTCCATTCGGCAGCGCCATCCTCGATGGGTGAGATGAAGTCTGACATTACGATACCTACCTGGACTTGATAAAGACTTTAGTATTGATCTGGACCTGGAGGGAGGCTCTGTATTGTTCTGGCCGACTTTTGTTCATCAAATCAGATCGCACGAGAGTGGGGGGAGCAAGAAGTCCGTTTGGCTTGTTGCTGCTAGCGTAGTTTTCTACGTCTCTGACGTTCTACGACAGGTATTACATCACTGGTGCGCCACAGTGCGTTTACCCTGATGCCTACCTAGGCCCTACGTTAAATGCTGTAGGGTTCGATGCCGTTTACGTTCAATTCTGTGAGCTATCCAACCTGCGTGCCCTTGAATGTGCGGCTTTTTACCACAGTCAGACAACAACTACTGCGGTCTCCAGACGTTCTACGACTCCGATGTGAGCATTCAGGTATTCTGCTAGTCCATGTTTTCCTAATTTCTGTTCATCAGGGATGGAACTTTGCGCAATGGTATTTGCAACTGCACTTCCCCAATGCGTGAGTTGATCATCGACAGGGACCAATGGGCCAAGACGGTTTCGCCGAACAAAGATATCAAAGTCTATATCGGTGCACCAGCAAGCCCACTGGCTGCGTCATCAGGCTATGTCGATGTGGATACGCTTGCAAGCTGTGCCCTTAATATGCGTGACCAGTTTTCGTCTTTTGGAGGGATCATGCTTTGGGATGCCTCCTGGGCACATGGTATGTCACTTGCCTTCATTGGCTAGCATCTCGACAGGGGTTTCATCACATCCGTCCGCAGCGAATGGGAACTATGCTGAATCTATTAAGCTCGCACTGTCAGGGGGTGGTGGCTGGTCTGCCGTCCAAAATAACTCCTCAGTCCGTTCAACAAAGATGAGTTCACGTTGGTTTTCCAACGAAGGGCGGGGACTCGGAGATGAGGAGATTAGCGCCGCCGCCAGCCTCTGAAATTGCACCCGCAAAGAGGGTACCAGAAGTGATAGCAGCCGCAAAGGCGCACTGGCATAAGAACAAGTAAGTGGATGCACGCGTATGGTCACGTTTAAGATGTATATGCGTCGCCTACTGGTATAAGCGTTGGCTTGGCTGGATGTTCTATATTTCCGGGTGTATTTATAAAACGAATAAGCCAACGCACGGTGTTTGTCTCTCATAGTTACATTGTGTCGAATTGTTGAAAGTGTCAAATGACAGGTGAACTGGTATTGCCGTTCTTTCCGTTTAGAACCTTGAAGTTTGCGGTAGGCAAGCTCCACAAGGTTTGGACGCTGTTTCTGGCCACGTTCGGCCTTTTGCGGTATACAATCGTACTGTAGGATCAAACCTCAGAGGTTCTAGATCTTCGTATCAACTCTCGGCTACGTTGTTAAACAGCTTTTGTGTTTAGTGTACAGTATGTCACACGCTGCGTTTGAAGTCTAGGTTAAAACATGACCCAGCCGTCGATAGTATAGGTTTTATAGCCAAATCTATGGAAGAGACTTCACAGTGAAATCAATATTGAAATGAGCCGTAGTGCGGAACACCCACCAATATTCTTGTAAATCGAGTAGTAGCACACGTCCGACACTAATTCACAGAGACCTCTCGAAGGCCAACAATTCGTTGAGCAGAGTCGCATCTGTACTCGACAGCCGGTCTACGGAGGTTGTCACTAGGGGGCCCCGTACAGTTGCTCTGCCATAGCCAAATTCGCGAGCGATGAGTGCCTTCGTGAAACTGATCCCCCCGTACTTGCTCAGAATCGCATCACAGTGCGCGAGCATGCGCTGGATGTCTCGAGCATCATTGGTACGGTCGTCGTGCCATGCATCCCACAGAGCCCGGTGCGCGCGTGGGGCCACATTCGCGAGAGTCATTATGCCACCCGGGCAGTTGACGGCGAGGGCTGGTAGGAAACTGTCGGAGCGCCCGATGAAGGGAGCGAACGCGACTGGCGAGAAAGATGTGACTAGGCGCGTGAGCTTCCCGAGGTGCCCACAGGAAAGCTTCGTGCCGACGATATTAGGGTGTGCCCCGAGGGCAAAAATCGTGTCGGCGTCGAGATCGAGCCCCGCGGTCACCTTGGGGAAGTTGTACACCATGATCGGGATTGGCGATGCATCGGCTACCTGGTAAGACCACGCGCGCACGAAGGAGCACGATAAATGCATCGCCAAGCTAAGCAAGAATGACATTGCGATAATAAAAAATGAAAGCCACACCTCGCGAAAGAAACGCAAGATGAGATCTTTGGTCATCGCCGCTTTCCAAGTCGAGGGCGTTAAGATGAGGGCATGGGTGGCTCCCGCCTCTTTCGCGTCGATGTTGAGCTGCTTGGTCTCGCGGGTGGATTGGGCACCGGTCCCGGCGATGACTGCGACGTGTTGGAATCCATGGGCATCGAGGGTAGTCCGAGCCAGACGAATGACACGTTTCCGCTCATCGCTTGAGAGGTGTTGTGCTTCTCCGTTCGATCCCTGAACAACAATGCCGGTAACTGACCCCTGCATATAGTAGCATTTAAGGATTGAAAGTAGCTGTTAGGGCCAGAGTGTGACGGTGAGAGGAAAATCGAGTGTATGCACCTGAGCAAGGTGAAGTACGTGCGATTTGGTCGCCTCTTCATCTATGTCTTCGTTCTCCTTGAAAAAGAGGACAGCGGGAACATAAATCCCTGGTGGTGGTGGTTGAGAATCGGACATAGCGAGGGTACGTGGGAAGACATGTCTTGCTGCAGCCGGGAATATAAATCCCTCAGGCTGGTGATGGTGTCGGACATGGCGAGGGTGCGTGGGAAGATGTGCGTGACCTGCCGCAGCCCCACAACAAGGACTGCCTCAGGCCACAGTGCCTCAGCCAACACAATACTCATATAACGACGATGGGCCTCCTACTCTCTCTCCCGCTTGCTGGCGTGCTGGGCACAGTCGGATCCTCATGTCTCGCTGGACTTGCGTTCTGTTTTACATCCACCGCGGGTCTGTACTTCTTCAGTGTCGGGCGATGTTCCCTTCTGACCCCTACTATCTCGAAACTATAGCCTCAATGTTCTGCAAGTCTTGCAACTGCAATTCCTCTATAGCAACTCGCATAGGATTTGCTGTACGATCCCAGCTACAATGACCTGTACCGACCTTTCTCATATCCGATGGCAGATGATATTCGCGCTGAACTCTATGCTTGCGTGGCTCATGAAAACCCGGTTTATGATCGAACTTATTGAGAAATGGAGCTATGACTACATTAAGATGGATTGCGAGGAAGGAAAATGCTACGGCGTTCTTGCAGTGCGTGCTTTCTCTCATGGAGTGTCTGCGTTGGCTTCATCGCGAATAGGTTCACCGTGTTTGCTTCGCCCTCGTACTATTCCATGCTATTCTCAGTATCTCACTCATCGGCGTACGCGACACCCGCGACAAGAGGGCAGCCATTCAAAATGGGTAAGGGTTGTGATCTTCTCGTTCCGCTGTTTGTTCACGCAGACTTAGCTGGTGGGGCCCGAAGGTTCTACTCTGGCTCGTCATTGTCACCGTGTCTTTCTTCATTCCGAATGGCTTCTTTATATTCTGGGGAAGCTATGTCTCTCTCATTGGCGCCACCATTTTTGTCCTTCTCGGCCTGGTTCTCTTAGTGGACTTCGCCCACTCCTGGTCGGAGACCTGTCTAGAGAACTGGGAAAATTCCAACAATTCTAACATATGGCAATGGATCCTTGTCGGTTCCACAGCTGGCATGTATGCGGCAACATTTGCGATGACTGGCGTGCTATACGCGTACTTCGCAGGCTCCGGTTGCACACTCAACCGCTTTTTCATCTCATTTAATCTTGCCTTCATCGTCATCATAACCATCCTTTGCATCCTTCCTGTTGTTCAGGAGTACAACCCGCGTTCAGGGCTCGCCCAGAGCGGTATGGTTGCTGTTTATTGCACGTACCTCGTTATGTCTGCCGTTGGCAATCACACGCACGAGATGTGCAACCCCTTCAACTCTGGCGCGGCGAGCGGCACACGCACCTCTGCCCTGGTCCTCGGAGCTGCACTGACGTTCATTGCGATCGCATATTCCACCACACGCGCTGCGACACTGAGCCGTGCCTTGGTGGGCAAAAAGCGCAATGGCGAGATCCACTTGTCCGATGACGGTGATGCCCATGAAGTCGGTCTCGTGAGCAGCCAACCGGGTCGTACAGAGACGCCGCGGTATCAGGCGCTCCTTGCCGCTGTTGAAGCCGGGTAAGCATGTCATACTACTGTATAGAGCTGCTATAGAGATGCTTTCCCAGGGCCATTCCACCTTCTGCACTTAATGACGACGATGACGACGACGACGACGACGTTAGTGAATCGCATGATGACGAGCGTTCTGGCACACGTTATAATGTATGCTCCCTTTTCTATTGTTCTGCTTCTTGTAACACCCTTTAGTATTCCTGGTTCCATATCATCTTCGTCCTCGGTGCTATGTATGTGGCGATGCTGCTCACTGACTGGTATGTGCACATGCGTCCCCTTTCCGCCAGCACGCTAATAATGTACGCATCGTACTCAGGAACGTTATTCGTACTGGCCCGTCATCACCGTCAGCCGATGGTAATGACATCTACATCGGTCGCTCCGAGACGGCGATGTGGATGCGTATCGTCAGTTCGTGGGTCTGCATGCTTCTATATATATGGAGTCTACTCGCTCCGGTCTTTATGCCCGACCGGTGAGTTTGTCACATGGTTTTTGGTTGTGACGTGTGCTCATCTCGGGCATAGTTTCTCCAATATTTGAGTCGGAGTCCTGAGCTAGTGCGATGCATCCAATGGACAATTGATTACGCTGTACGACGTGTTTGGATGGGTGCATCTTACTGTAATTTATTTCTCACTACGCGATTATACATTATCCTGTCGGCACCAGGACAACGAATACAATATACCTGGTCACGTTTTTGTTCCCACGTGCCAATAAGAGAGCTGCTTGGCGCAAGTGCTGAATTCGAAACACTGCGTACATGCCAAGGTAAAATCAAAGCAGACTGCATGGCCTCGAGTGCGTCCATCCACCCTCTTGGTCTCCGTTCTCCCTTAGCATGTCTGTTCAGACTCAAGAAAGATTAAGACAAAGATTGTGCGATCCCCTCGTCCGCCGCTGACGCAGCCTACTCACATCCTACCCTTCACAGCATCCATCACGCAAGGTCCGCGATTAGTTGTCCCATTACCGTTCCCTTTCTTATCATCTTCGATTCAGCATGGCCCAAATATCGCCGTTGACGAATCCTGGGCGAAGCTTACCTTGAACATCCGTGAAATTCAGCATCACAATGCACACAAGCTCTCTTTCGAAGAATGTTACCGGCTTAGCTACCAATTGGTAGTGAGCAAGCACGGCCAGATGCTCTACAATGGCGTCAGGGACCTCGTCATCGAGAATCTCAATCGCCTTGCGGAGGAGACAATCCTCCCAGCCTTCCCTTCCGGACTAGAACAAGACCCCATGCAACAAAGCCAAGAAGGGGAGAGGCTCTTGAAAGCGGTGCATAAAGTCTGGAGTGACCATACGGACTGTATGGATAAGTTGAGCCACATTCTCAAGTATATGGTGCGTCCCGCTACCAGAGTCATTGTAACAAATCTCCGAACGTACGTCCTTAGGACCGCGTATATGTGAAATCCGCCAATCTACTTGAAGTTGTCGACTTAGGCCGCGATCTCTTCGTAAAACACATAATTCGCCCGCCAATAAAGGATCATGTCATCAACGCCATCTTGAGTCTCTTGCACATCGAACGGGACGGCTACGTGATCAATCGATCCGCCATCACGAGTTGTGTGGACACACTGTCAAAACTAAGTGACAGTTCGGATGGCATGACGGTGTATAAACAATATCTCGAACCCGAAATTTTGAGCCAGAGTGAAGCGTACTACAAGGCTGAGGCTGGTAGGCTGCTGGAGACATGTGACACTCTGGAATATCTACGTAGGGTGAATCTTTTGTCTCTCACCGTCACCGCCTTCTTGGCTAGTTTTCCTCACACTCGCTACGTCAGGTCCAAGCACGACTTACAGAGGAAGAGTCGCGCGTCCACCAGTATCTATCTTTACAAACCTTGACACCTCTCCAGTCTATTCTCAAGAATACGCTCCTCATGCCACACTTGCAAACACTCATTGACATGACTAGCTCGGGCTTGGACGCTATGATCGATCACGACAAGCTTGAAGACCTATCACGCTTATATAACCTGTATTCACTGGTTCTGGAGGGGATTCCAGCCCTGCGTCGGTCTCTCAAGACCTCGATACAAAGGCGAGGTATGGATCTGAACACCGCCAGCATGGAAGGGCGAGAACTAGGAGACGGTGATGCCGAAGACGACCTTGACCCGTCTGCCAAAGGTAAAGGCAAAGCAAAGGCGCGGCTCCCAACTAGCGCACATGGCCTTGCACTGGCTCTCCGATGGGTCGAAGGTGTGCTACAACTAAAAGATAAGTTCGATGGCATCTGGGAGACGGCCTTCAAGAGTAATCGCGAGATCGAGAGTGGACTTAACGAGGTCATGATGCATTCTCATTTCTTGGGGTGGAAGTGTGACTGACTTTTGTCTAGGCTTTTGAGTCATGTATAAATCTGCATCCGCGGGCTTCTGAGTTTATATCACTCTATATCGACGAGAACCTAAAAAAAGGGTTGAAAGGGGTGCGCCGCACGGTTTGTTATCCCCGCTCGTCATCTTATAACTACACCTAGAAAACGGATGCCGAAGTCGAGTCTATCCTCGATAAAACTATCTGCTTGTTTAGGTTCATCACAGAGAAGGACGTGTTCGAACGATATTATAAGGCCCATCTAGCAAAGCGCCTCCTTCAGAACCGATCTGTCTCTGATGACGCGGAACGGGGCATGCTTACCAAGCTCAAGGTCGAATGCGGCTTTCAATTCACGGTCAAACTCGAGGGTATGTTCCACGACATGAAACTGTCAGCAGACACCATGCAAGCGTACCGCGATCACTTAAGCAGAACAACCGTACGTTTCCTTCTTTTGTTGTCCCCCCCACTCTGGCTGACGCATCAAATATACAGGCCCCCGAGGTCGATATTAATGTTACTGTCATGACATCTACATTCTGGCCCATGTCCTATGCGCCCGTACCGTGTACCTTCCCTCCGCTACTCATTAGGGCGAGCAAATCCTTCGAGCAATTTTACCTCTCGCGGCATTCTGGGCGAAAGCTTACATGGCAACCATCGTTGGGTAATGCGGACGTGCGCGTCACGTTCAAGGTGCGCAAGCATGACCTGAACGTATCATCGTTCGCGCTGGTCATCCTACTGCTCTTCGAGAATCTTGGGGAGGGAGACTACCTCACATACGAGGAAATCAAAGACGCGACGGCGATTCCGGATAACGAGCTGCAGCGCAACTTACAGTCACTTGCGTGTACGAAGTTCAAGGTGCTCAAGAAACACCCACCTGGACGGGACGTCAACCCAGAGGATTCGTTCTCGTTCAACGCCGATTTCTCGTCCCCATTACAGAAAATCAAAATTAGTACTGTCGCGGCGCGCGTCGAGAGCGGCGAAGAGCGCAAGGACACGCAGGACCGAGTTGAGGAGGAGCGTCGCTATCAGACCGATGTGCGTATATGCGCGTAACTTGATCTCCACTTCGGATGATTGACGGGACGAATTTCAAAGGCTTGCATAATACGGATTATGAAAGCCAACAAGAACATGACACACAATGAACTCGTCAGCGAAACTACGCGACAATTGGCGTCGCGTTTTTTGCCTGACCCTATGAGCATCAAGAAGCGGATCGAAGCCTTGATTGAGGTGAGTATCGCGCTCTTAAATATTGCTTGTTAGAGAAACACTTACATGGTGTTTCCAGAGGGAGTATCTTGAGCGATGTGAAGATCGTAAATCATACAACTATCTGGCAAGTGGTCGTCGTCTCTGTTATCCACCGACAGACTAATGACGCTCATTTCGTTTTCTCCCTGTTCGCTAGGCATGAAGTTTCTCTTGCATAACTTTTCCTACGTACTGTGGACGTCATGTATCATAATCTGCAACATTCAAAGCAGCTCGGTAATAGTTCATTCGTCTAGCTGTTGGTCTTGTCACAGCGACTGTGACCCCTCCGGATTAAATATAGGTTGTCGCTAATCGGACACACGTAAACCTGACACTCAGTATTGACTACGAAATGAAGTCAGCGGATTGGGATAAGAGCTAAGCGCCGAGCACTGATGCTTCGTCGTCTGTTATCGAGGGACTCCACTAGACGGTCTGGCACCAAACACGACTTGATTGTGTTATTATTTGCGTTGGTCGCCTCCTGTTCTGAAGGATTAAGAGAGGAACATCTCACACACAGAGAAGTCAAGGACGCGACGACGTTTCCGAAGGCCGGAGGCTCAGCATCTCTAATGCAGTAGCAATAGTCGTAACCACGTGACTTCCTGTGCTTAGGACTTTTCGACATCATTCTGCCTCTCGCAAGCTGTCTTCACCCCTATTAAATGTCTCTTTCCTCACTTCTCGTTCAGCCTCGGGTTGTAAATCTGTAAGTAACGTAGCGTAGCACTCGAGTACATGCTGATGTCTACTCACTGGCATTTAGAAATCACTGTCGTCCAAACGGAGCCTCACGACTAGGTTGAGTCTTACGGTCAGATGTTACAGGATTGCTAGACAAGATGTGTGGCATGACTGAGGTATATGTGCTATTCATCGACGAGACGAAGAGAAGAGCAGCAAGTCCGAGTCAGTGGCACCCGGAACGGAATGATGAACGGGCGCTCCGGAGAGCCCCGGCTCGACTTCGAGCTTCTCCGACATTTATCATTGTATCTGTGCAATAGCAACCATTACACTCTGCCGGTGGGCAAGCCCTGAACGTGGGTAGTGCTGTTGGACAACGGGATGAATGTAGATGATGGTTATAAAAATGATGTGGGCAAGGTTAAACCTGAACGAGATGAAAAAGCGGATAACTGATGCGCGTACATACTAACTTGATGATCTCTATTTCGGATGTAATTTTCAGGACGCATATAAAGGCATAGCACAATACGGATTATGATAGACCGACCCGATCGACTGCGAAGCCCATCATGCCCATGTACACCCTCCACGTGGTGCGGGGCTACGCCGGTCTCATCAAGACAAAGAAGCAAGTAGATCTATGCATAGGGACTCGGACGCGGAAGACTCGGGGGCAGAACACTACCCGGCCGGGTCGCACCACAACATTGTGGCTGGCACAGGTTCACGCATGCTTGGCGAAGACTACTGTGACTCGCTCATAGACTCAGGCACAACACGACAGTGAGCCAAGGTTGCTAATAATCATCAAGGAGTACAGGATGGTTGTATGACGGATGCACTACGTATTGATATACCGCACCAGTGTCCATGTAGGGTGATGATCCAAGGGCCAAGGCCCACTGGCACGTTGAGGAAAAAGAAAAAAAGAGTATCGAGTACTCCGGATGTTCAGGGAGCAGCCTCTAGTGGTGAGGAAGGTGGTCGAACAACATTATTCATACCATAGCTGCAATGATAACTAGTAAGCATCACCTGAAGTCATCACATATTGGACCCATACTTTCCGCTGAGGTACGCAGCGCCATGACAGTGGCGCTTTGTGTGTTGGTGAGCAACATGAGCTGTTGCTCGTCCATAGCCAGCTAAGATGCCCTCATAAATTGTGGGGATAATAATAAAAGAAGTCCAACGAACCTTGATCTCTACTTTGATTGCCACGACTCGCGTTGAGAGCGTATACAGCTTGCACGTTAGACCGTACTGAACAGCAAGCCGAAGTTGCTGTAATATTCCAGGAGCACGATGGCTTTCCATCCGAATCCGCAGGAATCGATTGGAATAACTGTGGCGATCAGTGAGGTGACCGTCCGTTGGCAGAGGCATGACAGCTTTGTACAATGTAAGGGCTGACCGATAGGCATTCGGCCGTGGAATGACGCCGGTCAACTCGGCGCGGTCAAGTAGATGTTCGGCATCAGTCAATGCTGCTGAGACATAGGGGAGAAGATTGCGGGGTATGAGAAAGCGAAGGTAACAGACGAGGCCATGTAGGCCAAGGATGGAGAAACAGATGAGGATATCGGTGAACTGCATGATTGGAGGAGATGTGGGGGCTCACGTTAATGGCAGCTAGGCTTTTATGTGTATGCCTATGTGTGAGGCATTGGCAAAAATTGGGATACGACTGGTTGGCTGTATATTTGGATGAGCGTGCAATCCGGAGAGCGCCGAAAGCTCCGAACCTAGTCGTCAGGGCGTCCAATCACGAGCGAGAGTGAGGCGCTTAGGAAAGTCGTGCCTGGTTTTCCAGCACCCGCTGCGATTGTGCCGAAAGCTCCGAACCCAGTCGTCAGGGCGTCCAATCACGAGCGAGAGTGAGGCGCTTAGGAAAGTCGTGCCTGGTGGACCAGGCACGACTTTCCTAAGCGCCTCACTCTCGCTCGTGATTGGACGCCCTGACGACTGGGATTTGAATTTCCAACCAACGACGGTCGAGCGGTTCGAGCTGGGGGGAGGGTGCCTTGCCAAGATCCGAACTCACCGGGTCTGAAGCGCAATCCGACGACCCTCTCTGTTTTGGTGGGGTTCACTGATTGATGAGTCATTGCTTAGATGTGAGGAAAAATATAATCCCCTACCAGACGCCCGCCCGATAAACATCTCAGCATCCTCTACTGTACCGGCAGACTGGTCGAGGTGGTGTGGTGCCAGCCCTCTGTCCTTCTCCGCGGGTATCTCACCCTCCTTACCGACGTCAATCGCCACCTTCGAAGTTTGCCCGTGGCACCGTCCATTCCTCAGGTGGTGTGGTGGTGTGTGTGATCGTGACCGTATCGGCGCCTCCTTCCTGCGGACTCGGCGGCTAAATCAGGACCGTGTTCCCCGTTCCCTCCGTTACGCCTCTCTTCTCGCACAGCCCCCTGGAATTTCCGAATAGACAACTCCTTTCTTTGTAACCTTCAATGATCAGATGGAACCCCAACCAATAAATCGTGGTATATGTATACATCTCCATGTAAAAAATTCAGTACTAAAATTAAAATTGTCATATTCGTCGGTTCGGAGCTTTCGGCGCTCTCCGGATTGCACGCTCATCCAAATATACAGCCAACCAGTCGTATCCCAATTTTGCCAATGCCTCACACATAGGCATACACATAAAAGCCTAGCTGCCATTAACGTGAGCCCCCACATTTCCTTCAATCATGCAGTTCACCGATATCCTCAGTTTCTGTTTCTCCATCCTTGGCCTCTATGGCCTCGTCTATTACCTTCGCTTTCTCATACCCCGCAATCTTCTCCCCAATGTCTCAGCACTGTTGACTGAGGCCGAACATTTACTTGATCGCGCCGAATCGACCGGCGTCATTCCACGACCGAATGACTATCGATCAGCCCTTACATTGTACGAAGCCGTCGTCCCTTTGCCAACTGACTGTCACCTCACCGATCAACGTAGTTGCGCTAGTGAATTCTTGCAGATTCGGATAGAAAGCCATCGAGCGCCTGGAATGTTGCGGCAACTCTGGCTTGCTGTTTGGTACGGTCTGACTTGCAAGCTGTTCACGCTCTCGTCACGAGTCGAGGCCATCAAGATAAAAATTGAGGTCTGTTGGAATCCTCTTTTCTTTCTTATCCCATAACTGATGAGGAGCGTCTTTAGCTAGCTAAGGACGAACGGCAGCTCACGTCACTTACCGACACACAAAGCACCACTGCTACAGCGCTGCCCACCTGACGGACAGTACGCATCCGACTTATTCTGATTTGGGGGATGCTGACCGATTATCGTTGCAGTTATAGTCATGACCAATGATGCTGCTGAGCCGGATCCCGGATCCCCGCCGGACGCCACTTCCTGGATGTTCGAGTTATCAATGACCTGTGTGATCTGTTCGCGAGACCTGACGGAGTCTGATTTTCTACACGAGACGAGACTAGGTAAATGGTGTATATATGTACTTATAGAAATATGCAGTTTGTAGTAGTAGCCTACCGTCTGGGCCATCAGTTGATTCAGTTCCCCTCACTGCATATTAGCAAAGATGAACCTGATGGGGTCACGTGACTGTGCCAGATTGGTTTGACGTTGTGGGATACGTAGTGATGACCACATCAAAGTCAGCAAGGAAAGTACGGTCGAGGCGGCGCACGTTGTCATGATACACATAGACACGGAGAGAGGCGCCTTTCTTCGCCCGTGAGACCGTACTTTTATTGTCCCGCCGGGTCAGTGTCCATACAGTTAGTGATGTGCCGGCCTGGCTTGGCCTGAAAGCCCCAGCTTGGGCTTGGGTTTTCGGGGCTAGGGCCCAGGAAAAATGGAAGCCAGGCCATGAGCCATCTAAGCCATAGGCCAAGCCAAAGCCAAAGGCTCGAGCCAGGGCTCGTTGTATAAGGGACAGCAGGTAGTAGAAAATATTATTTCGAGTTCAAAATGTACCTACTGAAACAAGAAAATATCATCATCATCATCTCCATCAGGCTCAAGGTCCATCTCATCATCATCCTCTTCGTCCTCCAACAACTTTTCATCCCAGCCCTCTTCATTTCCTTCACTCTGCTTTGCCTGATGTCCAGTGTTATGTTCTGACTCGGATGCGATGGTTGGATCTTCACGAAAGATGAGATCACGACGGAACCAGCATTTCAGAAATTGAAGTGCTTCGACAAGGTCAGGACCAAGTCGGTTCCGTCGTTTGCTGATTGTGATACCAGCTGATGAGAATGCCCTTTCGCTCGAGACTGATGATGCCATAATTGGCAGATAATCCAGTGCGAGCGACGCCCACACAGGATAACGGGTTGCATTAAGCTGTAACACAGAGTTAATGACCATTGCTACCGGAGTTGATATTGCCAATACTCACTCCCCACCACCGAACAATTGACTGACCCCCAAGATCTTCAATATCACGAAGATAACCATTAAACTCCTTCAGCCACGGCTTCCCTACATCTTTCAGGTTGCTCGCGGCTCGTTTACCTCTTTCAGCATCATGATTGCTGTCTGTCTTGGCTTCGGATCCATCGTCTGACAGCTCTCACATCAGCTCATTGAGCCTTGACCGAGCACTTCGGTGATCACGCAGTGCTGTTGATGAGGTGGCACCTGTGGCATCGAGGTCATAGTATCGCTCTTTAAATTACAGTATAAGGTTTCTAAGCTGACAATGCGATAATGGAAAGATAAGTAAACTCACGATATCCTCTGCTTCCTTCATGCATTGACTGTAAAGGTCTTTTCCCCAATATTTCTTGATGTGATTTGCCTTTTGCGTCGGATCAAGGACTAATGTATGTCAGTTTCAAAGTAGGATACGCAGAAATAAAGGACATACGCATTGCAAAGGAATATGCGTCCGAGTCGGCAGTCTTCTGATAGTACGCGTCGATTTTTGCTGTACCCGCATCCAGAGCCTCATGAAATGGTTCATACTTCGAGTTTGAGTTAGATGCTCGCGTTGACCATGCCTTATAAAGAGCCTCGAGTGCAGGTAGTGCTAGATGAAGAGAGGGTCCCTGGTCAGACGAGAAGGCATGTTGGGCCTTGTCAGCATGCTTGAAAGTCATTAGTACATCATGTTCGCCGGTCAGTCTAAGTCAGGACAACATACAGCGAGAAGGTTCAGGAACTTCGTCACCCGCTCCCACTCGTCTTTCCCAAGCTGAAGATCCATCAGCTTTTGCCGTTTGATCCGGTCTTTCTCTTCTTCGGCAAGTTTGAGAACAAACAAATCGACGTGCTGAAACTGGATGAACAATTGAAGGCTAAGATGAACATACTCATTGCTCACATCTCTCAGGTTTTCAGCTCTCTCAAGCATGACATATGTAGACAACCATCTGACTGGCATGTCAACTTGGAGTTGTCGAGGGGTGTCGATGTTGTTTGAACGCTGAATGTCAAGAAAAAACTGTTTGCGCTTGCTTGATGAGCGTGCCTAGTACCATGCAACTAGGATTAGTTATTGGACCACGAGAAAAAGGTACATGATAACATACCTTGATCGCAATGGTTCGAATTAGTCCAACCTCATCTCGGTGATATGCAGTCAGTGACGTGAGGTCGTCATCTGGCGTTTCAGGGTCATAGTGCTTTGACTTCGAGTATTTTGATATCACCGCCTGCATCGCAAGGTTGATAATGTGTGCAAGACACCTTTTTAAAACAAGTGAGCCAGACTCGAGAAAAGAGATAGTGAACGGAGACAAGATGCGCACCGGATTCGCCGTTTCACAGCATCAAATTCTTCACCAGTGGCTTGCCGAACCATAGCAGCAAAGCGTGTCATCATGGAGGTGTTGTTTGACGCATTATCGCATGTAACCCATCCGATCTTATGGGCGATGCCCAACCGGTCACACGCTTTAAATAAAGCTGTACCTAAACAACGACCATTGTGAGCGCTATTCATCCTCACAAACCCAAATAGTGCCGATAGTTGCACCCAATGCCCTGGGGACATCTCCTCAATCCAGGAACCAGTAACGACGAAGTAACCATCAGTGTTACTTGCCTGCCAGGCATCGCACGTCAGACTGATAGAGCCAGGTACCTGTTTGCTCTAGAACCGCCCCAAAAATATCAGCTGTGATTGTTTCTAAGATAATCAGATGACAGACATACATTGAGGCGCTCACGCAACTTGGTAAGATGTGTCTTGAATGTGCCAAGGACCTCGTTTCGTGTCTGTTTACGGCTCGGAAGATTGACTCCATCTGGAGCACGCAAGGCAACATTGATCATCTTGCGGAATTTGGGATGTGAGAGAGCGTCAATTGGCTTGAAAAGAACTGTAGTCAGACACAAACACCAATGTAATAGCTTGTTACATGCCTGATCAGTCGAAACGAGCCACTCAATAGCAACCTGCCGGAAGAGCGCGTCGCTGTAGGGTACAACATGTTTCCTCGCAGGCATCTCCTTGAGGTGAGGATCCAGCGACGTCTGAGCATTTGCCTTTGCCTTCTCCCGCCGGGCCTTCGAATCCTTTGGCAACATTGAGGTGAAGTTATTTGCCTCGGCCCATCTGAGATAGTCAGCCTGTCAACGAGTGAGATGAGGGAATATGAAGCAAAAAAATTGAAATGACCTTGTGGCGAGATTCCATGTGACGGCGAAGGGTGGTACTTTCGTTGACAAGAAATGCAGGTTTAACGCTAGGAAGAGAAACATGGTCAGCAAAAAGACAAAAACTCCAAGGAAACAGACTTACCAAGAACATTTTCGGCATTTCCGGGACTTCTTCCCCTCGTTCGTTATGACTTCGGAAAAGAAGTGGTCGATATCTTGGGTAGACTGCTTCCGGTTGTTGGTAATCTTGATATCATCGAGGTCTTGCACTTCAACATCTGGTGACGGTGATCGAGCGGCCTTCTTCAAGTTGCGTGAACCTAGTCAATAGTATTTAGTTTAGGTCGGATAAGACAGATAAGAAACGCACCTGAGGAAAATCCATTTTGGCACTTTTGCGCAGCATTATCTGTGCTAATAGTAGACCCAGTCTCTTCATTCTCCTCATCACTTGCAATGATAGTTAGTTGTTTTTGTGGGCGGCAGGCTATTAAATAGTTAGAGTCGCTTATGACAATCTCAATCCCTGGTACCTGGTGCAGGTGTAGGCTCATCATCATCATCAACTACCTCGATGGTTGGGGAATAAGGTGGAGTGGTGGTGCCAGGAGTAGATACAGTCGAGCATGCCCGTTTTGTAGCTGAAAAGAAGCAGTGAGTGAACTAGTGAACAGCGAATGGAGACAAAGACCAGGAAACTGCTTACCATGTTCGTCTTCTATTTCATTTGTGTGTGCCTGTCGTTTGAGAGGGAGAGCCTGTTCCGGAAGAGGATCTCATGTTACACTGGCAGTTTGACCTTGTTCAACGGCATCCAGAGATTGCACAGTCGTAGTGGAGAGTTGTGGCTGTCGTGCAGCATTGGCTGCATCAGCACCGTTGAGAGGGTCAAGAAGACGTAATGCAACACGGGGAACACGTTTGGATGACACAATGTTCCTGACATCGACTTCGTCTCTTGGCATTCTTGGTAGTTGGTACAGGGTCACACACAGTCCAAGATAAAAGGCAGGGGGGACAACTCGTAGAAGGAGAGAAGAAGAGGGTAATAAGGAGACGAGAGACATTGTGGACAGCAGTTCCACAGACACAAGTACTGAGTTGGGAGAACAATTGCAGAGATGCAGAGGCATTGTGGACAGCGGTTCCACAGATGCAAGTGCCTACTAAAACTCGAGGGAACCGGGGCTTGGGCCATGGCCTTAGGGCTTCAGAGCGATGGGGCCGAGCCATGAGCCCGCTCAAGCTGTTGTGTAGGCTTGGCTTAGGCCTGGCTTACAAGGTCTGGCTTGGCCCGGCTTGTGGCTTTTGAGCCGGGCCAGCACATCACTACATACAGTATTCGCACAGTCAGCGAACAAGCCTGGCTATTAGAGTGGTCTGGGTGCCGTGGGATCTGGGCTAGACCCGGCTAGTACAGCTTCCCGATCCCCCTGAGACATGTACGATCCCACCCCACTGCTCGCGAAATAGGTCTTCTCAATGCGCAACAGGTGACAGTGGACAGACAAGTAGGGTAGCACGACTGCCTTGGCGGCGGCTGTTGATGCTAACGTAGAAGGCGACGGGATTCTCCACATACGGCCAACAAAATGTTCCGCAGTAAGGTCAGAGTCATAATGGGCGAGTATTGGTGGTTTTGGTGGGACTAGCGGCACGGCCTCAAAAGCCTTTGCGGGCCTGATGAGTCGCAGCAATAAGAGAAGCAGAAGTAATTGTCTTGCCTAGACCCATCTTTGAACACGCGCGTGCATGTTAGCGGGTTGGACCTCGGCGGCTAAGGTCGCACTCACGTCATCAGCCAAGATGGCACCTCTGGACTCACGAAGCACTGCAGAGAGCTCTTTCTGGGTCACGAGGACCGCCAAATAAGCAAAACACGGTCAGAGGGGCAGTAGGCGACGCGGAAGATTGGCGCACGAGGTTCCGTCTCCTCAGTCGAGCTCTTCACCGCCTCGCAAGTTCTTGAACAATTCATCCACCTGAGCGCGTTGAGCCTCAAAACAATTTTCGGTCGGTTGGAGTCAACCATCGGCTGGAAGAACCACCTTGGACTGCCGTAGTCGGTGCGCGAACATGTCATGAGGGCACGTGCATGACCCGGATTATGAGGGTTATGATAGAGAACGTGAGTACTAGGGATTAATATATTAATATGGGGTGCTCAAGCAGGAGGCCAGATTGGCGGAGGAAGTCTCCGACGACCTCAATGTAACTCTTGGGTGTATATACAAGCGGAAGAACCGGAAGCTGTGCAAAGTAAATTTACGCGCTGGGCATGTCAACTTCCTCTACGAATTCTCGAGTCCACGTGTATTAGGCCCTTTCCTAGCATTAAACCGAGAACTGACACGACCCTCCGCTCGATGACCCCGATATTTTCGCCAGGATGTATTTCTCCATGCAGGGTCCTCTTATTTGGCGTCCTGACGGAGACAGTATCTTCACTTCCCGAATGGTGTGATGAGTGCTCATAGCGCTCATACTGCAGTCTGACGGGACCCCACGCTGGTTCGGACCCTGACGGTTCGGAGGGGGAAATATCTAGATATGCTGATGGATACACAATGAGACAATGAGAGCTGTCACGTCTAGACGGCCTATGCAATCAGGTGTTTTCGGCAAGGCGCTCTCGAGCGTCGTATGCTGCGCACAGGAAACTGTGGTTGTTGAGGTATACTGGGCGGAAGTGGGAGGGGAGCATGTGGAGGTGAAGGTGAACTAGTCAAGTCGAGGCTTGACTGTCCTGGCGACGACTTAGTTGGAGGTACTGTAGTTGAGGTGGCACCATCACGTTTTTGCGAGCCAATGTACGGCTCCGTGTTGTATTGCGTATGGTGGAATACGCGATACCAATCATGAGCGTTAGTGCAGGACCGCCGCCTAGTACACCGAGGACTTGCACATCTCGTGGGTACGATTGCTAACGGCGGACTGAACTGCCTCTAAGGCCGCTCAAAGGTGCTATCCATTTCGGATGTAATTTTCAGGACTATAAAGGGGTGCATAATACGGATTATGAAAGCGCATGCAAGATACGTGTGGGGATTCGCCGGTCTATTTGCGCGTAGGGATTGACACGGAAGACTCCGGGACGGAACACCCGGGCCGCACAACGATGTGACTGGCACAGGTTCATGCAGACTTGGCGAGACTGACCGACTCAGGCAGAACACGACAGTGAGCCAAGGTTGCTAATATTCATCAAGAGGTACAGGATGGTTGCATGACGGATGCACTACATATTGATGATATATCTACATCGTACCCATTGTTCATGTAGGGTGACCCAAGGCGCACTATGCCACTGGCTAGCCGCTAGCTCAAGGAACTCGAAAACGAAAAAAGAGTATCGAGTGCTCCGGATATTCAGGGAGCAGCCTCTAGCAGTGAGGAAGGTGGTCGAACAACATTGTTCATACCATAGCTGCAATGATAAATAGCAAGCATCACCCGAAGTTATCACATATTGGTCCTATTATTGGACGCATACCTTCCGCTGATGTACGCAGCCTGAGTGCCATAGCAGTGGCGCTTTGTGTGTTGGTTAGCGACGTGAGCTGTTGTTCGTCCATAGCTAGCTAAGACGCACTCATTAATTGTGGGAATAAAAAAGAAGAGAGTAACGACGAACCTTGATCTCTACTTTGAATGCCACGACTCGCGACGAGAGCGCATACAGCTCGCACGTTAGACCGTACTGAACAGCGAGCCGAAGTTGCTGTAATATTCCAGGAGCACGATGGCTTTCCATCCGAATCCGCAGGAATTGGTTGGAATCTCTGTGACGATCAGTGAGGTGACCGTCCGTTGGCAGAGGCATGACAGCTTTGTACAATGTAAGGGCTGACCGATAGTCATTCGGCCGTGGAATGACGCCGGTCGACTCGGCGCGGTCAAGCAAACGTTCGGCCTCAGTCAGTACTGCTGAGACATAGGAGAGGACATTGCGAGGTATGAGAAAGCGAAGGTAAAGGACGAGGCCATAGAGGCCAAGGATGGAAAAACAGAAACTGAGGATATCGGTGAAGCGCATGATTGAAGGAGAGGAGGACAGCGTGGCCCTGTCGCATCTTCACTCCGAGTCCTGCCTACTATTTCATTTGACGGGCGCTGAAGGGTGCGTCACACCGGAGAAAAGGAGAACAAGAAGAGTGAGAAAGACACCGATGTGGTCCAGACCGTGTACGACAGACCGAAAAGGCGCGCAAGAGACACTGCGAAGGGCAGATCCGATAAGAATGTGAGTACAAAGAGGCGGTGTACATCGAGTACGCCGCATGATTCGGGGCAGGCACGGTTCCTGATTGGACGCTGGACTCTCACTCCAAATATGGTCGCGGCCGTAACCAACCCTGTCCAGCACCAAAAGCTGCATCCCAATTTTTGCCAATGCCTCACACTGGCACACAGGCATACACATAAAAGCCTAGCTGCCATTAACGTGAGCCCCCACCTCTCCTTCAATCATGCAGTTCACCGATATCCTCAGTTTCTGTTTTTCCATCCTTGGCCTCTACGGCCTCGTATATTACCTTCGCCTTCTGATTCCCCGCAACCTTCTCCCCTATGTCTCAGCAGCATTGACTGACGCCGAACATTTACTTGACCGCGCCGAGTCGACCGGCGTCATTCCACGGCCGAATGACTATCGATCAGCCCTTACATTGTACGAAGCCGTCGTGCCTTTGCCAGCTGACCTTCACCTCACTGATCAACATACTGTAGTTGCGCTACTAGTGAATTCTTGCAGATACGAATGGAAAGCCATCGAGCGCCTGGAATATTGCGGCAACTCTGGCTTGCTGTTTGGTACGGTCTGACTTGCAGGCTGTTTACCCTCTCATCACGAGTCGAGGCCATCAAGATAAAAATTGAGGTTTGTTGGAACGCTCTCCTCTTCTCCTTATCCCAAAATTGATGAAGAGCATCTTTAGCTAGCTATGGATGAGCGACAGCTCATATCACTTACCGACACACAAAGCACCACTGCTACAGCGCTGCCCACCCTGACAGACAGTACGCATCTGACATGTTATGATTTGGGGGATGCTGACCGATCATCGTTGCAATTATAGTCATGACCAATGATACTGCTGAGCCGCATCCTGCATCCCCGCCGGACGCCACTTCCTGAATGTTCGAGTTATCAATGACCTGACCTATGTGATCTGTTCGGCGCGAGGCCTGACGGAATCTGATTTTCTACACGAGATGAGACTAGGAAGACGGCGTTTATATGTACTTATAGAAACACTCAGTTTGTAGTAGCAACCTACCGTCTGGGTCATCAGTTCCCCTCACCGCTAATTTAAGAAAAGGTTTTGGGGTGCCGCTGCACCCCACTCCTTCTTCTCTCTCTTCGATGCCCATATCTCATAATCCGAATATGCTTGGAAAAACAAGCAAATGCGATTACATCATACAATATTAGGAAGATGAGGAGGGATGATGCGGTCACGCCGCCATGTGGCAGAAAAAAAAGTACGAGCATACGACCATTTCCGTTCCGCCTTTTGGGGCCCTGTGGCTTCAGCGTCGTGGTCTCGTGGTTTCCCATTGACGGTCACGTGCAGATTTAGGACGAAATTGTGGGAGAAATTTTTTGCATAGGAAAACACCATTCACCTACAATTACCGCGGCGCTGGCACCGAGGAAAGCACCTATCTCTGTCAAGCGTGTCAAGGGATCAAGAGTTCCCTTAAACTCGGGAAGGAATGCTGCGTCCGTATACGGACAGCGCACGCTCGGCGAGCCCTTGTAGATAGGTGTATAGCTAGCGGCGCAGATCTCGAACTCAGTAAATCCATCATGGATTGATCGTACGATTAGGTCTCGCGGATTGCGGTCGGCAATCCTTCGTCTCGCCTATTGCTAATTAGCAATACCCTACATGTCAATGCAGGGGTCACCTTACCAAGGAGACGACTTGTAGTACGGCAGTATTGGTACGGCCGTTGCACAGGCTTCTAGTTTTAATGTCCGGTCCTATACAGTACTCTAGTCCTCAGGTTTACCCAACGGCGTGTGAGACTCGGACCAACATCCCGGAAGGCCCCCTCCGTGATCCATACTCCTAAGGTGTTTGTCGACGTCAAGGCCACCGTTGTATTGCATAAGTGTACGCATCTGCCCTTGGTCACTGTCACAGTTGGCGAACAAGGCTGTTAGTGTGATCTGGGTGCCAGCGGGATCTTCTGGGCCAGTACAGCTTCCAGATCCCCCTAAGACATGTACGATTCCACCCAGTAAAGAAAAAATAGTGTAACTAAGGTAGTAGGCGCGAGTGTGATGGTGTCGTCCAAACAAGAGAGAGGGGGAACGAGAGAGATAAGAGCAAAGACAGTGGAGGTCGGCTGAGATCGTGTGGACAGCGGTTCCACCGGACGATCTCCGAGATGGGAGAAAGCACGCGGGTGAGTAAGAGAGAAGGAGAGAAAAGAGAAAACTTCTTGATTGTAAACCGATGCCCTCCTCGACGAGTGGGAGGGCTAGTATCTTATATACATGCGCACTATCTGTCGGCTGGCTCTATGTTTTGTATAGTAGCGGCAACCTCGGGGTGCCGGTGATGGGGAATGAATAGAGTGTAAGTAGACAAAAGGAACACTAAAACGAGAGCGTACAGCTACCGGCTTGTGTCGGTTGGATGTTGTTTTCGAGGGCACGAGACGAGAGGTGTAAGTAAGAAAAAGGAAATGAAAAGGAGAGGGCGGAATGAATGTGATTGGAACGCCTAGGTCGTTTTCGTCTTGTGTCACGGCTTGAAGGGCGTTATTGTCGAGCATGACTCGGAGGCGGTCAGAGAGGACGCGAGAACAAGAGCACGTGCCAGTGACGGGCGCTCCAGCTCGTTCCGTTCCGAGCATGGCTCCGAGACGATCCTTACAATGGTCTTCCCAATTCGCGACAGTGGACAGTGGACAGACAACTAAGGTAGCACGACTCTTTCACTTGATACGACTAGCCTAGCATATTGCTCTTCTGTTAGGTCCTGGGCCTTTGTTTCCTTCGCTTTTGCCTTGGTGGCGGATGATGATGATGATGTAGAAGGCGACGGCATTCCCCACACACGGCCAACAAAATGCTCCGCAGTAAGGTCAGAGTCATGATGGGCGAGTATTGGTGGATTTGGTGGGACTAGCGGCACGGCTGAAGAGTCGCAGCAATAAGAGAAACAGAAGTAAATTGTCTTGCCTAGACCCATCTTTGAACACGTGCGTGCACGTCAGCGGGTTGAACGTTGAACCTCGGCACGGCTAAGGTCACACTCACGTCGGAAACCAAGATGGCGCCTCTGGGCTCACAAGGCACTTCAGAAAGCTCTTTGTCAAAAAGCACAAAGTCGACTGGTGATCGCCTCTGTCAATCTCCTCCCCTCTTTCGAGAAGAAAGGTCAGCGCTTTCTTCTGATGTGGATGAGGGGGAGTTCTGATTTCAGGAGCTGAATGAGTAAATCACGGTCAGAGAGGCAATAGGCGACGCGGAAGATTGGCGCACGAGGTTCCGTCTCCTCGAGGTCTTCACCGCCTCGCAAGTTCTGAAACAGTTCATCCACCTGAGCGCGTTGTACCTCAACAGTTTTTCCAGGGTCGGTTGGAGTCGAACATCGGCTGGAAGAACCAGTTGGACCGATGTAGTCGGTGCGCGAACATGTCATGAGGACACGTGCATGACCCACTGACGGTGGATTATGAGGGTTATGATAGAGGACGTGAGTAGGGATTAATATGGTTTGCTCAAGCAGAAGGCCAGATCAGCGGAGGAAGTCTCCGACGACCGCAATGTTACCCTTGAGTGTGTATACAAGCTGAAGAACCGGAAGCTGCGCAAATAAAATTTACACTAGGCAAAAGCTGGGAATAGAACAGAACGCACATATCAACTTCCTCTACGAATCCTCGAGTCCCCGCGTATTTTGCCCTTCCCTAGAATTGGTCCGAGCACTGACGCGACCCTCCGCTCGGTGACCGCAAAATTCTCGCCAGGATGTATTTCTCCATGTAGCATCCTCTTATTTGGCTCGGACCCTGACGGTTCGGAGGGGGAAATATCTAGATATGCTGATGGATACACTATAAGAGCTGTCATGTTTAGACGGCCTATGCAAACAAGTGTTTTCGGCAGGGCGCTCTCGAGCGTAGTATGCTGTGCAGCGGAAAACTGTGGTTGTTGAGGCAGAGAGGGCGGTAGTGGGAGGGGAGCAGGTGGAGGTGAAGGTGGACTAGTCAGGCCGAGGCTTGACTGTCCTGGTGACGACTGTAGGTTGAAGGTAGTTGAGGTGGCACCATCACGTTTTTGCGCGCGAATGTACGGCTCCGTGTTGTATCGAGTAGTATGACGGAAGATGCGAAACTAATCATGAACGTTAGTGCAGGACCGCCGCCTGCACCGAGGACTTGCACATCTCGTGGGTACGATTGGCTAACGGCGGACTTAACGGGGGGCCTCTAGAGTCTAGGCTCTAGGAAGCCGTGATTTCCATTTCGGTGTAATTTTCAAGACTATAAAGGCATGCATTATGATGCATAATACGGAGTATGAAAGCCCATACAAGATGCACCGACCCGATCGACTGCCAAGCCCAGCATGGCCTCCCTCCACGTGGTGTGACGTCAAGGAAGCAATGCAGATTTGCGCGTAGAACTCGGACGCGGAAGACTCGGGGACGGAACCACCCGGGCCGCACAACATTGTATAACTGGCACACGTTCACGCACGCTTGACGAGACTGACCAACTCAGGCACAACACGACAGTGAGCCAAGGTATTCATCAAGGGGTACAGGATGGTTGTATGACGGATGCACTACGTATTCATATATCGCACCATTGTCCATGTAGGGTCACTAGGGTGATGACCCAAGCGCACTAGCTTAAGGAACTCGAAAACGAAAAAAGAGGATCGATTGCTCCGGATATTCAGGGAGTAGCCTCTAGCGGCGAGGAAGGTGGTCGAACGACATTGTTCATACCATAGCTGCAATGATAACTATTAAGCATCACCCGGCGTCATCACATATTGGACCCATACTTTCCGCTGAGGTACGCAGTCCCATAGCAGTGGAGCCTTGTGTGTTGGTAAGCGACGTGAGCTGTTGCTCATCCATAGATAGCTAAGACGCCCTCATTAATTGTGGGAATAAAAAAGAAGAGAGTCTAACAAACCTTGATCTCTACTTTGATTGCCACGACTCGCGATGAGAGCATATACAGCCTGCACGATAGACCATACTGAATAGCGAGCCGAAGTTGCTGTAATATTCCAGGAGAACGATGGCTTTCCATCCGAATCCACAGGAATTGATTGGAATAACTGTAACGATCAGTGAGGTGACCGTCCGTTGGCAAAGGCATGACAGCTTTGTACAATGTAAGGGCTGACCGATATTCATTCGGCCGTGGAATGACCCCGGTCGATTCGGCACGGTCAAGTAAATGTTCGGCCTCAGTCAATACTGCTGAGACATAAGGGAGAAGATTACGGGGTATGAGAAAGCGAAGGTAATAGACGAGGCCATAGAGGCCAAGGATGGAAAAACAGAAACTGAGGATATCGGTGAAGTGCATGATTGAAGAAAAGGTGGGGGCTCACGTTAATGGCAACTAGGCTTTTATGTGTATGCCTATGTGTGGGGGCTGCTGCTGCCGCTGGGACATTGGCAAAATTTGCGATACTGCTTTTTGGCCAAAAGCTGGGAATTGTTTACGCTCTTACAGGGGCGTCCGATCATGAGTGAGGGAGGAAAGTGAGGCGCCCGAGGGGACAAGACCACATTTTGCACGAGGCGTCGAAATGTCCGGTACGGACGGACGAGATAGTAACCCATTTCGATGCAGGAGTGGCGCGGCCCGGCGTGGTGGACCCATCGAAATGGGTTACTATCTCGTCCGTCCGTACCGGACATTTCGACGCCTCGTGCAAAATGTGGTCTTGTCCCCTCGGGCGCCTCACTTTCCTCCCTCACTTTTTTTTTTTTTTTTTTTTTTTTTTTTAGAATCCGCATTTGTTACACGCTGCATGTATGTAGTTACAAAGACGCGTGCGGGCGACAAGACTGCCCGGTTGGTAGGAATGGTAGTGTGATGGGGAATATGTGTTGCGAGCTGGCGTGTGGATGGTGGAATTGTGACTGGGCCATGCAGCCCCTGTGGTTATCCGTGGTCCTCATCCTCGTCCTCCTCCTCCTCCGGCGGCGCCTCGCGCCGCCATGGTCTAATGCACGCCTGTGATGCTGCCAGAAAGTTTCCTAAGGCCTCGCCTCCTTTCTCCGTGCCAAGGATGGTTGATAGTGAGAGTGTGTTCGATATTGGCAGGAGGAATTGCCTCCGTGCTGCGGTGTATAGCGGGCATGCCGCAATGACATGTTGAGCCGTTTGGAGGGGTTCCCCGCACTGGCAGTTATGTGGGTCAAATGAACTAGGGCGGAAGCGGGCAGTGTACTCGCCGGTGAATGCATGACCCGTGAGGAGTCGTATACATGTGGCCACGATGGGCCTTGGGAATTTGGTGATGCCTCGGGTGAACGGGGGGAGGCTGCCATCTGGTGGGTTAGTGAGCGCCAGGTAAGCGGGTTGGAGGCGCGGAGCTGCCATCCAGATGTTTCTCCACTCATCTATTGCTTCTTGTCGCATTGTGATTCTTAGTTGGGCCTTCGTTGGTGGGGGTGGGGGAAGGGTTGGGCCTTGGCGCGCAGTTTCCGCTGCGACGGCCTTGAGTCTCCGGAGGGGAATTGATCCCTTGGCAGCCGGGAGCCATCCTATGTTAACCTGTAGCGTTGGTTGAGCATCAAGGATGTCGGAGAGGGAGGTGGAAAGGTTCTCAATTTGGTCATGGTGGTCGCGGGTGCCCGATCTGAGGCACTCCTTGGCGACTTTGGCATCCGTGGATCGGATTTCTGTGGGGCCATCTTCACCATTGGGGGGAAGGTCACGTATGTAGTTGGCGGCTAGTAGGATGGCCTCGTAAGCTGCGTCCGAAGTGCTTGCATTTGGGCCAAGACACTTCGTCACGCGGCCGATTTCCTTGCCGAGTCGCCAGGCTATACATACTGCAATCCCGGTTGGAGTGCCATCCCTATCATTTGGTTTTGAGCCTTGGCAGAATAGAATGAGTGTTTTGTTGTGTCGGTTCGTAGTTGCCTGCTCGATTTGCGTGGTGAGGAGTTTCCTGCCTTCACCTCGCGGAATAACTTCAAGCGCGTGGAGTCGCTCATTTTGGGGGGGAAGTCTTGCCCGGAGGTCGAGGTGGTAGTTGAATGGCCGTCTGGCTTCTTGAGGGACGAGCGCTGCAAGTCGGGTGAGCGGGGTGGATGGTGTCGGGTGGGGTGTGAGGGGGATGTTGTTGTCAATTTCGTCCGCATTGCACCACGGCAGTCCGAGCCGTTGGATTAATTGCGAGCTATGTGGGATGGAGAGTAGGGAGAGCGCCGCAGTCTTGGATAGCATCTGCAGGCGGATGTGAATCGGGAGAATGGCAATTAGTTGATGAAGTGGCTCAGCTGGTGTTGTGCGGAAGGCGCCCATCATCCACCTTACCGCCTCGTCTTGTACCATCTGTAGTGTCCTCGACAGGTTCTTTTGTTGTTTGAACCATATTGGGGAGCCGTATGTCAAGACCGGGAGGCATATCGCGTTGTATGCGAGTCGCCAGCTGCCATGGTCGAGACCCTTTACGGAGTTGCCTAGTAATTTCATGGACTTGAGTGTGCCGCGCGCTCTCGTTGCCATTATCTTGACGTGTCTGTTCCACGAGAGCTTGTGGTCGATGAAGAGGCCCAAGTACCGGACATTGTCTGAACAGTTGATTACTGTTCGCTCGCCTCCGCTTGTAGGCAGTGTGATTGTGCCGGGCCTTAGTCCGTGGGTGTCCGGGCGAGCCCTTGTGAGGCTGTAGAAAATTGCCTCCGTTTTCCCGCTGTCGATAGCGAGACCTGCCTTTTCGAGCCAGGCGAGGCACTCAGCGTATCTAGTTATGAGGCGGGCACGTACCATGTGATATGAAGCACCCCACGCCATGATATTTCCATCGTCTACGTACATGTAAAGACGGCTGTCGGACCATTGGTTGGCTTGACGGAGCAGTGAGGCGGTGTATATGCTGGAGAGGATGGGCGAGATTGGTGAGCCTTGTGGCGATCCCACTAGGATGTCGATGGGGTCGGACACAAAGCCGTTGAATCGGAGTTGAACACGTCGATCGGTAAGGAAAGATGTCAGCCACTGGCATATCTCCTCGGCAAAACCCAGGATTCTGAAGGTGTGGATCAGCCTGTCGTGGTTGATGTTGTCGAAGAATCCTTGGATGTCGATTTGGAGTGAGCCACAGCAGCTACCTTTGGCGTGTGCAGTGGCGATGTCGTGAGTGAGTGCGAGGCCCGCGTGAATTGTTGACGAATGAGGGCGGGCACCGAATTGGTTGGTGGGGACGAGATTGTAGGCCCCTACATCGTGTAGGATCCTTTTCGTTATTACCTTTTCCAGTAATTTGCCCAGGCATTCGAGGAGGGCCAGCGGTCGATAGCTCTTCGGGAGAGAGTAGTCAGTCTTCCCGGGTTTGGGGACCACCGCTATCATAGCCGTCTTCCAGGCTCTAGGGTGTATCCCCGCGTCAAGGCATGAGTTGAAGAGTACGACGAACCAGACTGGGCATGCTTCCCATGCCCATTTCACTAATTTCCATCCGTGGCCACTCTTTCCTGGAGCGGAGGTGTTGCTGGTGTCTCTCAGGAGCTCAGCAATTTCCGCGTCCATGATCTCGTGGAATGGGCGTTGCGGGAGGGGGGCTGGGTCCTCTGGGAAGACCCTTTCTACTGGTGGGGGGTTGGCTTTGAAGAAGCGGTCTCGTAGCGCGGCTGCCATGTTCGGCTTGTCGCTCGAGAGCCCCTCATCTGTAGACAGGGCCGGGATATTACGTTGGCGTCGGCCATGCCGCCATCGGGCAGCTTTCCAGAGAGACTCTGTGGTTGCGTTGTGTAGGAGTCCATTTGCCCAGTCCTTCTTGGCCGTGCGGATGGTGGAGCGCAAGGCTTTTTGGGCAGCCTTCTTTTCTTCGTTGGTGGTCGCGTTCCTGACTTCACCGACGGCTTGTTGGCACTCGTCGTTCCACCATCGTGCTCCTCGAGGGCTGAACTCCTTGCGCTGTTTGAAGGTGGCGATTGAGGTCTCTTCAATGTAGGACGAGAGGCGCGTGGACTCAGCTTCGATTTCTGCCGGGTCAAGCGTATGGTCTGGTATGCGGGCCTCAGCTCGAAATTTGGTCATCCAAGCTTCCTTCGCTGTGTCTTGGATCATGTATGGGGGGAGCCAGCTGTTGTGGGGTGCGTGGTCCACTGCCTGGAAGAGGAAGTGCGTCAGCCAAAGTCCCGCGTGGTCAGAGCCAAGGGATGCCGCAAAATCGATACTTAGATCTTGGAAGGTATCGTCATGCATGGCTGCCTCATTGATCCAGATCAAGTCGATGGTGGTGTCGCGCTGCCTTCGGTCGCCGCGGCGTGTAGGGATGCCTGGGGTGTTCAACAGGTCTAGGCCCTGCGCGATCGCCCACTCCTCGATGTCGATTGCCCATGTTGACTGACGGACGTCTGGAGGGGACCAGGTTCTGGCATGCGTGTTGAAGTCACCTCCGATTACTGTGGGCACCAGTGGGTCTATTTCTAGACTAGTGATGTGGTCTAGTGATCGGATGCGGGTGTCCCTTGATGCTCTGTCCTGGTCGTTTCCTGCGTCGTTGGTGTGGGCATCGTGGTATATGTTGTAGACGCGGAAGGTTTCCGCGTCGGTGTGGATGTCGATGGCAAGTGTGTGATAGTTGGATGCCAGATCGAGTCTGTTCGTAGCTGTGAAGGAGGTGGACGAGATGCGCCGGTATGCTACTACCTTGCACCTCTCGCCCGGATTGTATTTTGGGTAAAAAATGTCCCAAAGTGGGTTGGCTACCGTACCGAATGTGTCTGTACCCTCCGGCTCGAAGTCTGAGCGCGTGGTACCAATCTTGTCAAACCAAGGTTCTTGAACTAATATGAAGTCGGCGTGTTTATTGGAGTTGAGGATGGCGTGCAGTCTTGCATTGCTGCGACGCGCGTTGACCCAAAGTAGTTTGACTGAATCCATTAAAAGGGGATGTCGTCGTCGATGGAGTCGCGCGCGGGAATGCGAAAAGCATTCCGCGCTTTGCAGATAACGTCGATGGCGTAGTGCCCCTTCTCGTTGCAGTTCAGGCATTGCGGCTCGCAGTCGCAGGTGCCGTGGGCCCTGTGAGATTTGGCCCTTGGGCAGCTCACATTGTGGTCCTGTGCACTGTGGCCCTTGCCACACTTGTAGCACCGGACCGAGTCTCGTGGCATTGAGCAACGGTTCGCGATGTGGCCAAGCTTGTGGCATCTGCCACATTGTGAGAGCGGGGGGCGGGAGACCCATCTGGCGAAGGTGACCGGCTTACCGAACATGGCGAGGTGGGCTTTTTTCATCGTCTTGGTGGTCTCCCCATCCCGGTCGACGAAGGCGAATGATATGGATGAGGTCGCACTCACGATGTTGTCCGGGTGACGGACCCATGACGGTGGGAGGATGAATTGGAGCTTGGAACAGATTGGGTTGCGAACTAGCTCTTCCATTAACTGCTCGTTGGTGTACATCGCATCGCTGTCTGGGTCCGAGACTGGAGTGCCATGAAAGATGACTCGCGACCAGCCCGAACATGGGGCCAGGATCCCACCAGGGAAAGGTTGGAGGAGGATGTGCGCGACCTGTGTGATGCGTGCGAATGGGATATCGCCCGCAAAGGTGTAGACGTAATTGTGAGAGTGGGTGGCCCACCTACCTGAGAGGAGCGGTACTAGGGACCTTGCACTTCGGAGTGCGGCAAGGACCCGGCGGCAGATTAACGATGCGTCGCCGAGGCTTGTCACAAAACGCTACCCTGGGGGGCGATTGGACGGTGGATCTCTGTACGCAGTAGTTTCTGGCCGTGGAGCGGGCCGGGTGTTCTTGGGAGTGGGCAGGATGTTGTTGGCTGGTGTGTTTTGAGGCGTCGTTCGTGGGTCTTGCCTGTTCTTACCTTTGCCTTTGCGTGAGCGTGGCTGGACCTGTGTCCACCCTGAGGAGGCAGCCACTGCTGCGTAGTTTGGTCTTGGTGGTGGGTGGTTGGCCGTTGGTGGTGCCGCCGGGTTGGTGGGCGGGCGCAGGGTTACTGCGCCGGCGGGCTGTTGTGCTTGCAGTTGGATTGGCACGGTGTGTGCTAGACCTGAGCCGGTCGATGTTGTTGGTGGCCCTACCTTAGGTCCTATGTTTGGGATCGGGAGTAGGTATTCCGGTGGGACTGGAATCTGGCTGATCTCCTCCAGGATCTCATCCGGGGTCATGAGGTCGAGATCGATGGGGATTGGAGGGTCGCAGTATTCCAGCTCTTCATCCTCTTGTTCGTGGGCCCAGCGTGTCTCCGCGGGGACGGGTTCCTGCCTTGTACGTTGGTTGTTGTTCTGTGAAAGGTTGTGGTCAGCAATGTTGTCTGTAGCGCAGGAATGAATGAAGGCGGCTTGTCGAGCCGTCATAAACCCTCCACCGCTGGCTGCCCTAGCGTCTGTGGCTGGTGTTTTCCCTTCAAGCCTAGATAGCCTCATGTCGAGCGATGCTGCCAATTGATCGATTTTTGAGGATGAGTTGCTGGCCGCTGTCGCCACATCGTTGAGTTTGTTTAGGAAGGAGTCCGAGAGTCGTGCAATGATTGAATCCAATCTGTCCTCACCCGGAAGGGGAGTCGACTGGGGACTCTCGGGGTTTGTGCAGTTGGTTTGGGTGTTGGTTGAGGACGCTGCTAGGCCTTCATCGAGGGCCTGGTGCGCGGCCCCAAGGGCGGTGGATGTGATGGTGGAGGCGAGGGGGAGGAGTTGGGCTCGGCGTTGATGCAGGAGTGCTTCCTCTTCAGTTTTGACTGTGATGTCGACCATGTCCATCATGGCCTTGCGTCGGCTGTTGTAGTATTCTGTTGTGAAGTTTGCCAGCTGTTGTTCGGTGTCAGCTCTGATTTCAGCT